>JXSR01S026794.1:24748-36105 GCA_000969725.1 Ophiothrix spiculata | reverse complement strand
AATCAGAATGATGATATATCTGGTAAGAGAAGTGGCTTGAGTAGGTTGCTGTGTCTCTAACTCTGTCTAGTTAATCTGAAAGTTAAGTTAAGGTCCAAGTTGTTTGATGTTGAAATTGTTTTTTAGCCTTTTTGAAATCACTTTGGACGTAATACATCCAAAATGCTCTCAATGCCATTTTGGCATATTTTCTGGTATTTTGGAATTTTTAAGTCCTTTGTTTGAAAAAAGGAAAATGAGTACACTTCACTTTTGTTGTTGATGTTCATCTGAGTTTGTATTTCTTATTTGCCCCTCCTCTTGAAATATTCATACTATGAAAGTTAAGATATTATAAAGTTCAAATGGTACTTTTTGTCTAAGTTCATCATATGTATTTATAAACAGTGTTTCATGTTTATATGATACCCTCTAAGTGACATAATATGTGTTTAGTCTATTAGTCAATTATATGACATATGTCACAAAGTAATTGTTCATATAAATCACTGTCCATGAAAAAAAAATTAAAATAAAAAAGATATCCAAATCTATCTCAAGATAAAATGATAGCACTAAAGTAAACAAGTAGAAACTGTCATGGTATTTTGGCACTTAGACTAAACCATAGCGGGCTGTTATGGTAAGATTACCGTGGGAAAGTTACTTCTCCTCAGATGCCAACATCATCTTCCGCATCAATTTTTTGCTTCCTCATTTTTTCTCACCACTACTATTCATCCTTCACACTGGGAAACATGCGACCTTTGTAACAATATGGTTGCCATGTTTTGGAGTCGTGCCTGATTGTGTAACAAACGTTTGTGTTATTGATGGTGTGGAGGGATTGAGTTTCTGCCTAAGTTATCTTATTATATGAAGCGAAGTTTATGAGTGGTCAAAAATAGATTATGATGGGAAATGACTACAAGATGCGTGGTGATGATAGCGGCTGTTGGCTTGATCAGTTTACAAACACAGCGCTTATTTCACTGCAACACATATGAACAGATGAGACGATAGTCAACACACAGTGTAATGATAATAATGATCTTAATAGTTTTAAGATTACTATTTTATATAGATGTACTATTTGAAGTTTAGGAAAGTAACTAATTATTCAAATAATTACAACTCTAGAACAGGTTTTCAATCTAAGTCAGTATGGCAGAAAATCAAACTGTAGGGCTCTTCTTACCGGCATAATGAATTTACCAAATGTTAATCAATGTAACTCATCAGTATAATGTGAAAAGACATGAAACTTGTACGAGTACATCCTTTAATATCTCGAGTGTCTGTTTTAATAAGACCACAGAATTATTCTGATGTCAATATTGCAAAGGTGGTGTACTACAAATTCTAGGGAGGGATTTGAGAAATCTAGTTCAATCATCAACATTTCAATTCTTTTGTCTTTGTTGAGAGAAAGATTTAGACTCAGACCTAGTTGAAGGTGTATATAAGAGTAGGCGTGTATGATATTATGTTGGTATGTGACGGTTTATGCAGTATGAAATTCATGTTTTATCATGTTTTATCCAGGGTTTGATAACTTGAACATGATATGAGCTTATGGTTATTAGACTTATTAGACTGTAATGTGTAGACGCCAGATGATCAGTGTTTTTTATGCTCTATAAAAATCATCTGAGTTGAGATATAAAATAACAACTGAATAAACATGGGTGGAGTATATTTACAAGTACATTGTGTAATTTGATAAGAAAAAGGAATTGTTATTATGTATCTTGATAGCTTGATAGAGGTTGAACATATGGATAGAAAGTTTGTGATAATGCAATAGTTGTTTTTCTCTTACAGACTGGGAATTTATATCAAAGTGGTAGGGGAACATTTCTAGTTTGACAGAAATCTTTCTTCATCAATATGTAAAGTAAAATGTTATTTTTGACATTTTTGTCAAAAAACCCCGTTCATTTTCTGCTGATCCAATATTGATCAAGTTGATACCAGCATTGATGAAGTAGCTATTTCCTGATATACTTTGATCAACTAAATAGGTGGGAATTATGAGGCTTTTCTTCATCCGCAAGTAAACATAATACGCGCGCCTTAGATACTGATGCGCGGGTCACACATACCACGCTCGCTGCATCTCCTGCACATGTGAATGTGATGTGTACAGCTACGCACACATTCAGGCTATATCAATTCACAATGTGAAGAGGCCTGCCTATTTGGTGTTGATCAAAGTATAGCAGTGTTGATCAAGGAACCATGTACTGCTGATAGGTATTTGATCATATAGCTATCTACTGCAGTATTTAGTGTAAACCTACTACACTAAAGTATTAGTCAAGTAGCTATCTACTGCTGATAGCAAAGCTGTGATAAAGTGGCTTTTTACTGTTGATAGCAATATAGATGAAGCTACTATATACTGCTGATGTCAACATTGATCAAACAGAGATGCCAGTTTTCCTGTTTTAACAGGATTTCATGTTTTTTTAAACTCAAAATTTACGTGTTCTTATATATTTTCAGCCCTTCTGCCAAAATTTAGGCACATTTTCAGGTTTTTTTTTGAAAGTTTCGTTTTTTTTCAGTGATACATACTGGCATCTCTGATCAAATACCTTTCTGCTGCTGATAAATAGTTATCTACTACTGATAACCGCAGTTTGAGAATGTGTCTTGTAGTTGCTGTTTTGTTACCAATTCAGTATTATATTGTTTATATATAAATGATGCTAACAGGAGAATCAGTTTATCTATTGCAGCAGTTTTTTATGCTTATTTGCAAAGTCATTAAGGGATGGTAAAGAGGGCAAGTTCAAATATACTATGGTCAAAAATAATATTGTGGATATGCAAATTTGTACCTCGTTAAATTAAAGGGTTAGTATGGCTGTTTGTCGCTGCCACTTTGACTGCCATAATTTGCTTTACAATTTGTCAATTGTTTTGTCAAAGGTTATGTGGCACTGTAGTTGACCTCATTGAATGTTAATTTCATCATTTAAGATAAAAGTTTTTGTTCAAAATTCCACTGTTTTCAACCTTTAATTGGATGTGTCTGAATGACACCAGAGATTTGTTTGTCCATATGTAAAATTTTGTGCAAAGATTACTTAAGTATTACATGATAATGATTCCACCTTTGCATCAATATTAACAACAAGTTTCTCTCTCTTTTCTTTCATGTTATACTGAATGATTTGCTTTGACTCCCAATGCTCAGGTAAGTCCCATTTTTGTTGCTGAAATGTCCTAATTATATAATTAGAATAAATGTCTCATAGCTTTACTGGCATGATAACCACAATTTGAAGGCTAGTAACGGCGTACATTTTTCATTTAGGTTATTTGGCCTGAAGAAGTTAAGAGCCACTCTGACAAAAAATTAACAGTTCTAAACTTGTCAGCCGGTAAACCCATTCAATCAAAGTTTGATGAACATCAAGTCATAAAAGCCTATCTTATACTACAGATACTGAATTTGTCGGAGGAGTATTTTGGGCACAGATTATTTGATGAGATAATAAGTTTCATTTCAATTAAACTGACCTATACTGATAAGTATCAAATAAAAGTGTTACTCATCCCATTGCAGATTGACTAGCACCGCTTGACCGTGGTCTTGATTTTTGCCATCCCGTCATGTCTCGGCATGTTAGCTTTAATGATTAATACCTGGCCGTTTGTGATACCATTTTGCTGCCAGGGAGAGAAAGTTTGGGTCATATTTCCTGTCCGTTGGTTTTGACTTTGTCCATTTGGTGTTTGAAATGAATTAATCACAGCCTTGACTGATGTTGGAGCATCAAGTAATGAAAGTACTCTGATAATAATAAGACCACTAATCATCGCATCATAAATCAAAGGCACGTCTTTTGAATTTTAATCAATGATAATTTGTACAATTTGTGTCATAAGAAAAAGGTTGCCAATTATGACACTTTCTTACCTCATTTTATTGTGTACGTTGTAAATTGATGGGTAATGGTTTAATTAGTTGCAGATATATTCTTGAACAACAGAGCACCAATTTTTAATTCAAAGAACAATGAAATTATTTTCTGATTGTATTTGATTCATGATTCAAGGTCAAAGGTCATTTGAGGTCAAGTTGTAAAATAGGCTGAAAATGTCAATTTGACCTAATTTTGCCTCTAACTTCTGCATACTTCGATAGATTTCAACCAAACTTGGGTCATGGGTGCTTCATGGGAACCCGCATTTGTGGGTGAGGTCAGAGGTCATATACCAAGGTCAAAGGTCATTTGAGGTCAAGTTGTAAAATAGGCTGAAAATGTCAATTTGACCTAATTTGAAAAGTTGAAGTCCGATTGGAACCAAACTTGGGTTTATGGATATATATAAGAATCCTAATATGTTGATGAGGTCAAAGGTCACATACTAGGGTCAGAGGTCATTTGAGGTCAAGTTGTAAAATAGGCTGAAAATGTCAATTTGGCCTAATTTGAAAAGTTGAAGTCTGATTGGAACTAAACTTGGTTTGTGGATATAATATAAGAATCCTCATATGTTGATGAGGTCAAAGGTCACATCTGAAGGTCAAAGGTCATATGATGTCAAATTTCCCTAAACTTTCCATTTTTCTGATCGCGTTGGCCAGGGGGATCGCGTGGTTCCGAGAACCAGTATTTTTCATTTTGTCAGATGTCAAATTATGCGCAGAAAGTTTTAACTTGTATAGTGAAGTCTAACCTGGATATAGTAATGTAATGTAATAATAAATGCTCCTTGTGGTTGGGTTGTAAGGCAAATTGTGTATGTGAGGTCCACAAATGTCATGTACTTTGTCTTGACATAACAGGAATGTATTTGGACAATTTTACTTCAATCAAAGACTTCTTGGTTTATATTAGCCACCTCTCTGATATTAGCGTTATATTAGATGCATTCGAAACTAGGTTCAGTTCACTTGTACCCTCTGTTTGTTTAAATGACAGAATAATATTGGTTTGTAAAAATGAACAAGCACTTGGGAGTATAACAATCACCAATATCACTCAGTGAGTAAACTAGGCTACATCTGTAATTGCTTTAAATATATTGATCAGTGCCGGTAGATATAAACATGGTTGTCAATCACAGCTTGCTAAGTTAGATAGACACTTAAACATGGATCAATTATCAATGACAAATATAGTCCAGTGTGGAATCTCAGTGAATTGAAGCTTGAAATGTGTGCCAGATTTCATCCAATTTGTGAAGTGGTTTTCTTATCACTTGCTACAATTACACTGAGCCATTTGTCCACTTGGTTGCATGCTTCAATTTCATACAGATTTCCTGGCTGCTTTGGATGGATTCACCTGTTAATGATTGCTGGATTACAGGTGGAAATTGACAAACTTGTAATTGTGATCCAGGTAAATTAATCAGTTGGGTTTTCTGTGTCAAATGATGCATTGATGAAAATAACCTGTTTACTGTTGTGATTCGTGTAAGCTGTCCATGGAGATTGAATCAAGACATACCAGGTTGGCAATTATGTCATTTTGGCTAATTTATAAAGACAGATATGTGGATAAATGGGGGTTTAAATCAATATTAGTTGAACCCAACCTGGTTTTACTGAAGATGAATTTACATAATTTCATCAAGCAGTGTTATCTAGAACTTAAAACAAGATTCATTTTGTCCAAAAATGAAATTCTGAATAAAAGAGTATTTACTGCAAGACAATTTTTGCAATAGGAAATTGGACTTACTTCTTATTTGTAACAGGTTTTTTTAAAGATGTAGAAGTCAGGTTACTATTTTCTTTTGCATTTATTAGACTTGAAATTATTTATGAAAGAGGTATTAATAAACTCTGAGAGAAATGAGTGGTGCTCTGGCAAAATGAGCGGAAAGTCGCGATTGAAGATTTTGAATAAATGGCTGTTAAAGTAAAAATATGGTGAAAATATCAAATTTCGTTTTTTTGACATAAAACGCATTAATGTATGTATATATGTCAAACTATGCCTCGTGTTTTGAAGGTCAATTATGCTGGGAAGTGCACTTGTTCACGATTTGCGACAAACTTTTAATGCCAGATTTTGATTGGACTGTCTTGTATTTCGATCTCTAAATGATGATCGTAGAAAGAAAGTATGACATATTATATATCATTCGAAAGCTGAGATTATAGAGAATTAAAATATGTCATAAACCCAGTTTTGAAAATCGCGACTTTCCGCTCATTATGCCAGAGCACCACACAAATGTTGAAGCAAGCTTACTTTCAGTATTTCTGCCAAACTTATCTAAATGACATCTTCATTGATGTTTTCTAGTTATTGCTTAAATTGATGGTGTTCAACAAGATTCCTTCAATTGCTGATGAAAGATGTGTTTCTTTATAGCCACTGTAAACAAACATATTGATATGGTTATGCCAAGGACTAGTAAGTTGAAAGTCTTGTCAGTCATAAGTTTAGGCTAAAGTTTGAAAGTGAGAGAACTTGGTAAGGGATGTGCGATGCCTTCAGAAAGGACTTGAAGGCTAGATGTTTTACCAGATAAGGCTTGTTCAGATAGGCATGGCAATTCTGAGATGACATTGAAAGGGATTCTAGGATGCATAAATAACTGAGATTGATTGGTCAAATTTTTTAACTCTTCATTTGACCTTGAAGTGATGCTTCACAAGATAAAGTTTTATCCCAATTGTTGTTGACCTGATTACACATTAGATAAATAGGCCATGTGGAAAGTATGGACCCTTAAGCATTAGTTACGTTAGTCAATCTACTTTTGCAAGAAATTTCATTTTAAGTTGACATGATTTTTTTTGGGTGAAATTTGCTATTTGTGATCTTTATAGTGTATTTTATCACACCTGAAGGACAATAACAGCAGCTCAAGTTTACCTGTTTAAAGATTTTAGACCCAAAGTGACCAATAATTATTTGTGAATTTCCTTGCTAATTTCATTTGATTTTATTTAATGGTGATTATGCTTGTTTCTACAGGACAGGGATGTTGGAATATATAGTAAAGTTTCATCTTCTATTGGATTTTGAATAATGCACTTGACCTGCTTTTACTCTGCTATGACCTTGAAATGTCAAGTGATATTCATAATACTCTATCAAAAAGAAATTATAAGGTTGATGGTAAAATTTCTGGATGAAAATAATAGTTTGCCAAGATAAGTGTTGTCCTTAACAATTGATTTGATCGGAAATTAACAGATAACTTCAGGTCAGTTAGAGATGACCATGAAGGATGAACCCAACCTGCTTCCATTGTCCTTCAGCTAATTGCTGATGTATCAATCTACCAATTATGATATTTCATCTGGTAATAGTTGTTAAGAGGTACATGTTATGGATTGAAAAGGGGTGTTTATCAGAGGATATTTACAAGTAACTGTGTAATTATTTACAATTAACTTGTTTTATTTTGTACTTTCACTCTGGCTGAAAAGTATGTCCAAGAGTAACTGCCATTGACAAATGTGTGATGAATGGTGACTATGCATATTCAGGTTTCAACAACGCAACCTAAATTTACTTTCATTGACGTTGACGATTTGGGAAAGAGATCCAGATTTATGATGATAATAAACTTAATTGGAGCTCGTGTGGTCTGGTGGTTCAGTGCAGGACTCCAAATCATGAGGTCGCGAGTTTGAGCCCCGCTATGGCCAACGGGGTATGTCCTTGGGCAAGACTTATAATCTTGATTGCTTCATCGACCCAAGCGCATTGGGGAGCTGTTAGGGGAATATTACAATAGTTTCAATAGGTTGGCGACATAAGATTGCGATCTAGTTGAGGTGAGATGATTGTGGTGATTTCCTAATGACAGCATAATAATAATGTCAAGCACTATGATACTACGGTGAATAGCGCAATATAAATACTTGATATTATCATTATTATTGGAGGAGATTTTCTTTTAAAAAATTGCTTACTAAAAAAAGCAATACCATATAAGTTCATCCTGCTACAAATCCAACGTCAACTGAGTCATTTGTATTAGGGTTGCTTTTGTAATGTATTAGCATAATTAATAGGTAAAAAATGAAGATCGACTAAATGCTTCCATTAAAATACCATAGTTTTTAAAATGTGAAACACCTGTGACTCAATTAACCAATCAGGTGACTAGATATTTAGGAATTCTATCATTGATGACCACTTTATGGTCAGCTTCTGTTCATCCAGTTTGACATTGAATCTTTGAACTTATGTATTTGTAGAATCTTGATCTGCAGCTTCACCAAAGATACCTTGCACAACTCTCTGACCGTCTCCATCAAGATGGCATTGTTTTTATTATATGAAGCACCTGTGTCTCAATTAATTCATGCAGGTATACTCATTCAAAGATACCTTGTTCAACACTCTGATCGTCTCCATCAAGATGTCATTGTTTTTATTATGTGAAACACTTGTGTTTCAATTAATTCATGCAGGTGTACTCATTCAAGTATTTCTATCCTAGATGATAACTGTATGACCAGTTTCATCCAGGCTGGCATTGACTCTATGAACTCATGGATTGGTAGAATCTTGATTTGCAGCTTGACCAAATAAACCTTGCACAAAACTGTGATCGTCTCCATCAAGATGTAATTGTTTTTATTATGTGAAACACCTGTGTTTCAATTAATTTATGCAGGTGTACTCATCCAAGTATATCTATCCTAGATACCTGGTCATCAGACTGACATTGACTTGAACTTGTGGATTGGTAGAAGTCTTGATTTGCAGCTTCATCATTGTTATGTTGCTCAGTATTGTTTGATGAGCTCATTGAGATGGCACATTTGTTGTGTCACATCATCATATAGCATTACTTTGCATTCACTTCATGATTTGTTTCTCCTTTCTGCGCATATTCCATATGACATAAAATTGCCCAAATCACCCATCTGATGAAAAAGGATTTTTTATAAGGAAACTTGCAGAAAGTACAATGTCATGCTAATAATTTCATGCGATGAGGATGTTGATTTCTTATCAATGTAAGAACTTTCTGAGGGCAGATTATCATTTTGTTAGGGTGAGCACATTAGGGAAGCTTTGTCCATCACCCGGCATTGACAATGAATATCTCAACTTGTCACAGCAAAATCATATTAATGTGCACTCTTTGTTTTATAATAATCCTATAAATGACCTCCGGCTATCAGACTGAAGATGATTTTTAACACAATAAGAGAGGCATAAAAATTGCAATTATTCAGATGATGTTAATTCCCTAGACGGTTTGGTCAAAAAGTGGTCTAAATTAAAACCTTGACTGGTAGTTTGATGACAGTCTTTTTGCCCTATGGAAATGATGGCTCCTATTGTCCTAGTGATGGTAGCTGGTTTAATCAGGACAATGCTTTGACAGAAAAAATTATAAGTTGGTTCAGATGTATTGGTTTGAGTTGTGGTGGTGTGTACAGTGTGGGATTGTTAATCTGCTTTCATTTTATTGTAGCTCTTGTTTTGTAGCTCTGTCGCTTGGTTCGTTTCACACTTTTGTAGCTTTGCAGTTTTGTCGCTTTGCCACTTCATGTCTTACTGGAAGTTGAATTCATTTCAACTCGAAAAATCTTGTTGTGCGACAAAATTTTGCCGATATCGATTATCTCAGCGACGTGAAGCTTTGCCGCTATGACAACCGGAAGCGGCAAGTTTTTGCAAAAAATATACGTCATGCAGCTACAAAGCTGCAAAACTACACGAGTATGAAAGCAGCATAAGTCTAGTTGTCCTGTATCAGTTTTCTTACTCATAAGAAAATACTGGAGTAATTTTATAGGCAAAACTAGCATAGTGTGATTTTGTTGTTTTCAGGTGTATATCTGAGAGAAGCGAGTATGCTAGTCAAGATATTAGAATGTTTAGAACACATTGGACACATTGAAGAAGTTAAAAAAATAAAAGCTTAAAGGTATTTAAAAGCGCAATACCACTATATACTAGTAAACATTTAAAACAATATTATTCTGAGTACCTTTGTTTTTGTGCAGGTTTCAGTAAGAAGTATTATACAATGTGGTAGGAGAAATTATCTTAATAGCAGCCTGACATGTGAACAAGGCTAATGGTGATCTTTGTTCAAAGGTCTTCAATTTGCTAAAGTAGCTGTCAGACATAAATGAATACCTGAATTAAATTTACTCCTCCATTTGAGTTTGAATGAAAGGAATTATCTGATATGTCAAGCGTCAATACTAATGCTTTTTGATGTCTTATAATATAAACTGATCTGAAATAAAAGAATCCCACTTATCAAATGGAGATTGCAACTTTCCATAAAGTAACATTCTTCTGAAATAAAATGAACCAGTTTTTTTTGGTTACAAAAATTGTATCTCAGCTTATTTCACCATCCAAAATATAATGAACATTCAAAATATAATGAACATAAACAGTTATCATTCATTATACCGATACTTTAATACAGAGATTGTTGACTGTGGTTTAAAACTTTTGATATGACTTGTCACGTATTATATGCTCCAGAGAGAAGAGTTTGAAAATATCAAATATGGTAGGTAGGTATTGTAAATATCATTCAATATTGTGACCTGCATCTATTCAGATTTCTCCTACATTCCTATGATTGACAAGATTTCATATGTAAAGTAAACATCACACTGGACTAGTTAGAGCAAAAATAGCCGTCTTCAGTAGATAGCAACTTGTGAAAGTGATACAATAGCTGGAGGCACTGAGTACCATTTCTATAAATGAGAGCCCTTGATTGGCCAGTGGGTCGCTTGTTATTTGACTGGGCAGTATCATATTAATTTCATGGTGCGCTTTATTTAGGATCTATGTCAGCGGTGTAGCAAAGACACTCTTACTGCCCCAGGGGCTGTTAATGCCAAGATTCTATTAGCATGATTCATTTAATGTACAATTGTGAGAGAGTTTATTTGTTGACTTACAGAGCAAAGATTTTACTGAGTTCTCCTATGGATAGAGGATGAAATGGAATAAGTATACAGGGTGTCCCAGAAAGAATTAACTCCTACCTTTGGCGGGTCATAACTTTTACAACATACAATGAAATCGAAAAATTTAACTTGAAATATAATGTATAGGTCATAGATTATCTAGTGTATGAAAATCACGTGATATGGCTCAATGGTTTTAATGATATGCTCGATTGCGTTACAAGTGGTGTAAAAGGCTTCTGTCCAAGTTTCAATATTGATGATCAGACAGATATTTCCTTCAAACCTCAATTTAAACCTTAACTTTCATTTCTCAAAATAAAGAAATACGTAAAATATAAGATGTGGAATGTTCATTAATCACCTTATTATATTCAGGATCAATTGACGGGTACTAAACAGCATTCTAATTGTTAGCCATTATTAAAGAGAATACATATTTCAGGTATATGAAACTGTGTGTTGGGGGTTGAGTTGGGTGAAATGGGGT
>JXSR01S026794.1:0-17231 GCA_000969725.1 Ophiothrix spiculata | reverse complement strand
GGATGGTAAAGAGGGCAAGTTCAAATATACTATGGTCAATAATAATATTGTGGATATGCAAATTTGTACCTTGTTAAAGTAAAGGGTTAGTATGGCTGTTTGTCGGTGCCACTTTGACTGCCATATTTTGCTTTACATTTTTGTTGTTACTCTTGTCAATTGGGTTGTCAAAGGTCATGTGGCACTGTAGTTGAACTTATTGAATGTTAATTTCATCATTTTAAGATAAAGTTTTTGTTCAGAATTCCACAGTTTCAAACCTTTTGTTGTACCGGTATGTGTCTGAATAACACCAAAGATTTTTTTGTCCATTTAAGTAAAATTTTGTGCAAAGATTACTTAATTATTACATGATAATGATTCCACCCTGCCACCATTATTAATAACAAGCTTCTCTCTTTTTTCTTTCATGTTATACTGTGACTTCCAATGTTCAGGTAAGTACCATTTATGTTACTGAAATGTCCTAATTATATAACAAGAATAAATGTCTCATAGCTTTACTGGCATGATATGCACACCTGTAGGTTAGTAACGGTGTACATTTTTCATTTAGGTTATTTGGCCTGAAGAAGTTAAGAGCAACTCATGACAAAAAATTAACAGTTCCAAACTTGTCTGGCGGTAAACCCGTTAAAGTCAATCAAAGTTTGATGAACACCGTAAAAGCCTTCTACAGATACTGGATTTGTCAGAGGAGTATTTTTGGTACAGATTATTTGATGAGATAATTAGTTTCATTTCAATTAAACTGACCTATACTGATAAGTGTCGAATAAAAGTGTTACTCATCCCATTGCAGATTTACTAGCACCGCTTGACTGTGGTCTTGATTTTTGCCATATCGTCATGTCTCGGCACGTTAGTTTTAACGATTAATGCTTGACCGTTTGTGATACCGTTTTGCTGTCAGGGAGAGAAAGTTTGGGTCATATTTCATGTCTGTTGGTTTTGACTTTGTCCATTTGGTGTTTTAAATGAATTAATAACAGCCTTGACTGATGTTGGAGCATCAAGTAATGAAAGTACTCTGATAATAATAAGACCACTAATCATCGCATCATAAATCAAAGGCATGTCTTTTGAATTTTAATCAATGATAATTTGTACAATTTGTGTCATAAGAAAAAGGTTGCCAAATATGACACTTTCTTACCTCATTTTATTGTGTACATTGTAAATTGATGGGTAATGGTTTAATTAGTTGCAGATATAATCTTGAACAATAGAGTACCAATTTTTAATCCAAAGAACAATGAAATTATTTTCTGATGGTATTTGATTCATGAGGTAAAAAATAGATTCTGAAGATATGTAACCGGTCATATCTACAGGTACCTTAATACCGGTATAGTAAATTACAAGATACGGGCCATTGAAGCTGAGCATAGTCAAAAATCACATTCAAGGTCGAATTTCTAATTTTATCAGAAACGTTAGCTTTGAAGTGTATTCTTTCATATTAATCAGGTCCCAACATCCAAAATAAAAGACGAATGTTTTAAAACCCGAGATAAAAATCCTTTCTTTATATTCAAGTTTTACCAGTACAGAAACTTTAAACTCGCTTTTCTCAGAACTATAGTTTTCTGAATCAGCCTGACACCTTTTACCAAATTTGATGTAACTTTGCAATCAAACATCCAATAACCTAAAGCAAGATGTCATTTTAAAGCTTAAAATATAACCTTTCAGATGAGACCTAAAAATCAATGTTCATTTTGGGACCCTTAAGGTACCTTTAGATATGACGGGTCACTTATCAGTGTACCAGTAGAGAATAGCAAGGTCAAATTTTGTGGAATTCTAATTACATGTAATTTTCATTGAAATCTGACATGAAACTTTCCAGGCTTTTACTTAATCAGTAGACCTGCTTTATTGAAGAATATGAGAGCAAATATGAAAAAATGTATCAATTGGGCAACTTTATTTGTATTTTACATATAGAATTTGAAAGTAACAACTAATAAAACTAGTATGCTTTATAGCATTTGCTCAGATTTATAACCAATATGATTGGTCAAAATGTGTCAAAGTGTGATAATAGTCACAATAGTTCAAAGATCTCCGATAAATGTAGTAGTGTCAGTGTATTATTCCCTTATCTGGTAAATGAACACTTTTATTTATGGATTGCATTGGTTAGAAACACGTTTCTTTTATTAACATCTGATACCTGCAATAACAGCTAATAAAATATTTATGGTATTCCAATGACCAAAGAATTGAAAAAAGAATCATTTGCTACAGGCACTTAGATGCCCAACAGCCTGTCAGTTGAAATATAAAATGTAAGTAGCAAATCATCTGAACAGATTAATGGCCTCCAAAACTAATTTTTGGTGACCTCTTCTTTGTGTTTTGGCTCTTGTAATGTGCTCTAATTAGTATTGGAATTTCTTTCTCTTGACAACATATATAAATAGAATGTGACAATTGGCTTTTTATTTGATGTGATGACCAATGAATCTGAGATGAAGCATGCTTAAGGCATCCTGTATTTTGATTGAATCCATGTATTATCACAAAAAGAGTTATTATAGCTGGTCTTCATGAATTATTCTGTAGTCAATGGGATATCATCTTAACAGGCCATGAAGTCCCTGGTTAAAAGTATATTTAGCTTGGTTTCCATGGCATTGGGTTTTTCCCCTATCAAAGGAGTTTTAGAATCTTTTATATTTTTGCTCTATTAGATACTGGTTAATCATTTTGTTGCTTGCAAATGTATTAAACTATATTTGTGATGTTTTGCTATTTCTATGTGTTTTTAAGTCAAACAAAATATCTATTACTTGAGGGCTAGTAACCCAGTAGCTCAGATAAGTTGGCATGTACTACAAAAATAGCCATTTTCACTGATTTCTCTCAAGCATATCGAAAAATATTGTATCAGCTTTATTTGCTCATAAATGTTTGTTATATAGAATATAAATTCGTAACTTTTTGTGATGTTTGTGACAATTCATCGAAAGTGGGCTGAAAAATACGAAACACTTGCCAGTTATTCAGAAACACATCTTTCATAAACAATTGCAGGAATTGTGTTATACACCAGTTTAAGCAATAACTAGAAAATATCAATGAAGACGTCATATCTGAATTTTTCATTTAGATAAGTTTGGCAGAAATAATGAAAGCAAATTTACTTCAACATTTCTCAGAGTTTATAAATACCTCTTTCATAAATAATTTCATGTCTAGTCAATGCAAAAGTAAATAGTAATCTGACTTCTACATCTTTAAAAAAATTGTTACAAATATTTAAGAAATAAGTAACTCCAATTCTTATTGCAAAAAATGTCTTGCAGTCCATACGCTTTTATTTAGAATTTCATTTTTGGTGTTTAATTTTAGACAACATAAATTTTGTTTAAGTTTTAGATAACACCGCCTGATGAAATGATAATTTCATCGACAGTAAACCAGGTTTGGTTCAACTAATATTGATTTTAAACCCACATTTATCCACAGATCTGTCTTAATAAATTAGTCAAAATGACATAATTGACAAAGTGGTATGTCTTGATTCAATCTACATGGACAGCTTACAAGAATCACAACAGGTAAACAGGTTACTTTCATCAACGCATCATTTGACACAGAAAACCCCACTGATTAATTTACCTGGATCACAATTACAAGTTTGTCAATTTCCACCTGTAATCCAGCAATCATTAACAGGTGAATCCATCCAAAGTAGCCAGGAAATCTGTTTGAAATTGAAGCATGCAACCAAGAGATAAATAACTCAGTGTAATTGTAGCAATTGATAAGAAAACCACTTCACAAATTGGATTGAAATCTGGCACACATTTCAAGCTTCAATTCACTGAGATTCCACACTGGACTATATTTGTCATTGATAATTGATCCATTTTAAGTGTCTATCTAACGCAGCAACCTGTGATTGACAACCATGTTTATATCTACCGACACTGATCAATATATTTAAAGCAATTACAGATGTAGCCTAGTTTACTCACTGAGTGATATTGGTGGTTGTAATACTCCCAAGTGCTTGTTCATTTTTACAAACCAATATTATTCTCTCATTTAAACAAGCATAGTGTACAAGTGAACTGAACCTAGTTTCGAATGCATCCAATAATGTTAATATAAACCAAGACGTCTCTGATTGAAGTCAAATTGCCCAAATACATTCCTACATGCCAAGACAAAGTACATGACATTTGTGAACCTCACATACACAATTTGCCTTACAACCCACTCACAAGGAGCATTTATTATTACATAATTGCATTACTATATCCAGGTTAGACTTCACTATACAAGTTAAAATTTCCGGTGTATAATTTGCCTTCTGACAAAATGAAAAAGTAGGTTAATTGTGACCTGCAAAGGCTGAGTGTGAATGAAATTGAAGTCAATTGACAGAATCCCATTTTGCTAACTTCCTCTAGCATAATATGACCAATGAAAATTCAAAGATTATAAAAAACACCATCCACAGCAAACTGAACAGACTGCTGCATATGAAATTTATTGAAGGAAATTCACCTGAAATATGAAAGGTAACTCATTCTGAAAATAACAGTTTGAATTGGTATCACATCACACAAATATGTCAGTCACAAAACAATGAAATAAGATGGAACAGTCACAACATTTTAGTATGTATATGAAGACGACTGTTGCACATGACATCTTAAGCAACTGGGTTATCACATCATTCTAAAAGAACACTTGGAACTGCTACTATATCAACAAACCTCAATCACAATACCAAACTAGAAATGGTCCATTTCAAATATTTTGGAATACAAATTGTCCATCATGTCACGTAAGTGTATTAGTACCTTCAACATTTTCCTAAGAATATTGTCAAAATTAAAATCAAATAAATAAGTTCAGGGGGTTTACATGCACAAATGCATGCAAAATTTGCTTTGTGCATGTGTAATTTTTTGTCTCTGCAACTGTTACCAAACATGATGATATGCTCATGCCAAGGACTAGTAAGTTGAAAGTCTTGTCGGTCATACGTTTAGGCTAAAGTTTGCAGGTGAGAGAACTTGGTAAGGGATGTGCGATGTCTACAGATAGGACTTGATGGCTAGATGTTTTACCAGATAGAACTTGTTCAGAGAGGCATGGAATTCTGAGATGACATTGAAAGGTATTCTAGGATGCATAAATAACTGTTTATTGAACTGAGATTTTACTTCTTCATGTGATCTTGAAGTGATGCTTCACAAGATAAAGTTTTTCCCAATTGTTGTTGGCCTGATTACACATCAGATAATAGGCCATGTGGAAAAACGGATTCATAAGCATGAGTTAGGAAGGATGAAGCTACTTTTGCAAGAAATTATATTCTGATGGTCATAGATTGATTGATAGCAAGTGTACTCTTCTGGAAGGAATTTAAGTAATTGAATAAAAACTTTACAGATTTACAGATGGTAATGACAGCTGGCGTTATACAGAATAAGTTTAGTGATTACCATAACAATTAGGTTAAGTAAAAGAGATAATTTAACAGATAACTCAATTTAGTCAAGTAGAAATTTGACCATTAATTGTAAGACAATTTTTACTTGTAGTATTTGCATGAATGCCCTACCCAAAAGCAGGCCTGAAAAGAATTAAAAGTTCAGCACTTTCTTGGAACCAGATAAGTTCAGCACTTTCTTGGAACCAGATACGGTAGTAATGATTTGGATTGTGTTGTAGTTGTTTTTGCCACATCTTTAAGTTTCACAGAATGACTGGAACCAAAATAAACTGATCAATTTGTGGTGAACTCAACCTGCTGGTTTTATTTGTTGTTTCCTTCAGAGGTTCGAATAGCTTTGGGTAATAGAATAAATCTAGGAGAAGGAATTTGACAGTTTGGCACACAAGACTGCCGCTGTCAATCTTAAGCTTTTTGATGATTGATGAAATTGTTCTAACTATGGCTGTTTATTTAGCTTGATGGATAATTCAATTAGGTCAAGCAGAAAAATCCAAATGACCATTGAAGGAAACTCAAATTTGATTCACTCATATATCAGATGATTGTTTGTGTGCATCTATGATCTTTACAATGTCCCTGTTTAGTATGGATTTTGTCACATCTGAAGGACAATAAAAGCAGCTGAAGTTTACATGTTTAAAGAATTTAAGATCCCAAGTGAGCAATAATTATTTGTGGATTACCTTTCTAAATTCACTTGCTTTTATTTAATGGCAATTATGCTTGTTTCTACAGGACAGGGATGTTTGAATAAATAGTGTAGTTTCTAAAGAAGTTTCATCTTCCATTAGATTTTGCATGATGAACTTGACCTGCTTTTACTGTGCTATGACCTTCAAATGTCAAGTGATATTCATAATGCTCCATCAAAAAGGTTGCTGGTAAAATTTCTGGATGAAAATAATAGTTTTACAAGCTAAGTGTTGTCCATAACAATTGATTTGATCACAAATTAACAGATAAATTAATTAGGTCAGTTAGAGATGCCCATGAAGGATGAACCCAACCTGCTTCCATTGTCCTTCAGCTAATTGCTGATGTATCAATCTGCCAATTATGATATTTCATCTGGTAACATTTGTTAAGATTTATCTGCATTGAAATGGTATGTTTATCAGGGGATATTTACAAGAAACTATGTAATTATATACAATTAACGTGTTTATATATAGTAATTCTATCCTAGATGACAACTGTATGGCCATCTTCATCCAGGTTGACATTGACTCTATGAACCCATGTATTTGTAGAAATCTTGATTTGCAGCTTCACCAAAGAAACCTTGCACAACACTGTGATTGTCTCCACCAAGATGGCATTGTTTTTATTATATGAAACACCTTTGTCTCAATTAATTCATGCAGGTGTACTCATTCAAGTATATCTACTCTAGATGGTATGGTCAGCTTCGTCCAGACTGACATTGACTTTATGAACTCGTGGATTGGTAGAAGTCTTGATTTGCAGCCTCATCATTGTTATGTTGCTGAGTATTGTTTGATGAGCTCATTGAGATGGCACATTTGTTGTATCACATCAACAGATAGCGTTACTTTGCATTATCTTCATGATTGGTTCTCCTTTCTCCGCATATTCCATAATAGCATAAAATTGCCCAAATCATCTATCTTATAATAAAGGTTTTTTTTATAAGGAACTTGCAGAAAGTACATTGGCATGCTAATAATTTCAAGCAATGAAGATGTTGATTTCTCATGTCAATGTAAGGCCTTCCTGAGGGCAGATTATCATTGTGTTAGCGTAAGCACATTAGTAGGGAAGCTTTGTCCATCACCAGGCATTGACAGTGAATTTTTCAACTTGTCACAGCAAAAACCATATTAATTTGCACTTTGTTTTATAATATCTCATAAATGACCTCTGGCTATCAGACTGAGAGGATTTTTAACACAATAAGAGAGGCATAAAAATTGCAATTACTCACTTAATTCCCTAGATGGTTTGGTCAAAATATGGTCTATATAAATTAAAACCTTGACTGATAGTCTGATGACAGTGAAAATGATGGCTCCTAGTGTCCTAGTGATGTTAGCTGGATTAATCAGAACTACAATTAAACGATGCTTGGACAGAAAAAAATAGGAAGTTTGTTCAGATGTCAGGGCTTCAAAATCCGCGGTAACGCGGCTGCGCCGTTCCCGGTAAAAAAGTTGAATTCCCAGGAAAAAAATTGTCAAGCTTAAAAAAAATAATAAAAACAATCACGAGAATTTCTGACGATAGATGATTGTTTTGGAAATATTGAATGATGAAATACAAATTACTGTCTAAAACTGGTTGAGTTTTTAGAGTGATACAAGCATTTTTTCGTAAATCTCAGAGAAAATTCTCATCAGCACAATAAAAGTTCCCTGAAAGGATTATTTTTCTATGCCCTGTCAGATGTATTGGTTTGAGTAGTGGTGGTATGTACAGTGTGGGATGTAAGTCAAGTCATCCTTTTATCAATGTACTTACTCATGAGAAAATAAAGGAGTAATTTTATAGGTGAAATTGGCATAGTGAGATTTTGTTGTTTTCAGGTGTATATCTGAGAGAAGTACGATGTTCAAGAAGTTAGAATGTTTAGAACACATTGGACAAGTTAAAGAAGTTAAAAAATGAAAGCTTATAAGTATTTCAAAGCCCAATACCTATATATACTACTAAACATTTATGAGTACTTTTGTAAAGATCAAACTGTTTTTGTGCAGGTTTCAGTAAGAATTATTTTACGATGTGCTAGGAGAAACCCGACATGCGATCAAGGCTAATGGTAATCTTTGTTCCAAAATCTTCAATCTGCTGAAGTAGCTAGCTGTCAGACATAAATGAATACCTGGATTAAATTTCCTCCTCCATTTGAGTTTGAATGAAAGGAATTATCTGATATGTCAAGGCGTCAATTTTAGTGCTTATGATTTGTGATGTCTTATATAAATTGATCTGAAATAAAAGAATCCCTCTTATGAAATGGAAATTGCAACTTTCTATGAAGTAACATTCTTCTGAAATAAAATTAACCATTTTTTTGGTTACAAAAATTGTATCTCAGCTTATTTCACCATCCAAAATATAATGAACATTCAAAATATAATGAACATAAATTGATTTTAAACAGTTACCATTTATTATACCAGTACTTTAATACAGAGATTGTTGACTGTGGGTTAAGACTTTCGCTGTGACTTGATTAATTTGTGCTCCAAAGAATAGAGTTTAACAATATTAAGTGGTAGGCAGCTATTGTAAATATCATTCAATATTGTGACCTGCATCTTTTCAGATTTCTCCTACATTCCTATGATTGACAAGGTTTCATATGTAAAGTAAACATCACACTGGACTAGTTAGAGCAAAAATAGCCATCTTCAGTAGATAGCAACTTGTGAAAGTGATACAATAGCTGGAGGCATTGAGTACCATTTCTATAAATGAGAGCCCTTGATTGGCCAGTGGGTCACTTGTTATTTGACTGGGCAGTATCATATTAATTCCATGATGCGCTTTATTTAGGATCTATATCAGCGGTGTGGCAAAGACACTCTTACTACCCCCAGGGGCTGTTAATGCCAAAATTCTAATAGCATGATTCATTTAATGTACAATTGTGAGAGAGTTTATTTGTTGACTTGCAGAGCAAAGATTTTACTGAGTTCTCCTACAGGCAGAGGATGACATTGAATAAGTGTATCAGGCATGAGAATCTTCAGTTAATTATCTGATTTCAGATATTTTGTCATCCAAAATCATCCAAATTCAGATAATTTGGAGCTCGATTTAACCACTTTAGACGTTTTTTGCTTGAATTTTACCAAATTCAGATATTTTAATGAAAAATCATTCTCATGCCTGGTGTATATTGAGAAAAAGTATAATGTAGGGCTATTTCAAAAACGTATTAAATTTGTGTCTTTTTTTGATATAACCTGAATTTGATTTTCCTGTACTAATGAATTAGATATTAAAATGTTTTTGAATTGTTAAACAAAGGGGCATTTACCAACCAATAGAAGCAAAATGTAGATAATTTGATAATCTTGAGCATTAATAGTACAATTGTTTAAGATTCAAAGAAATCAATCATATCTAATATAGATAATCAGTGATGATGCCAAGAAAGATTTATTTGTTGCTGGGACAAGTGATAATAACTTCTGTAAATGTCTGTCAATGTTGGCAAAGTATGTGTGGGTAAAACTCTTGACAAGTCATAAATCTTGGTGATAACCCACTACTTTGCTTCTTGATTACCTGTGTGAGCAAGTGAGCGAGTGAATTGGGAAGTGATGCGGTTCCCAGGCTGAAATCTCCCCCTACGTAATCTGCACATTCCAAATAATAGTCTTGCTTTTGATTAGTGACAGATGATGTACTGACTTGTTGAAGTTGGTTTAGTAATAGGTTTTGATGTGATTTCCAGATCAGGATTGCAGTTGCATTTTCTTATTTCATGTAATAGTGCTAAGATAGAATTATTAGAAAGATTCAGATAAAAGAGGATTATTTACTTCAAAAGATTACATTTTCCGTAAAAATGAATCAAAAATGCCTTCAGTTGTAAATATATTCATATGTAATTTGATATCTTAATACATATTAGCTTACTTGAGTTTACAGACGTACTTTCTTGAAATATTAGAATACTAGCTAATTTTGACTGTTTTGGACAAACTTTGAAATATGACACTATCAGGTTTTGATTTAAGACAGATTGTTGAGGTTTATTTGTTAATTTCACACATGCCTCTGTCAATGAAAATGGCTTGAATTTAATGTTTGCAATGTATGGTTTTGAAAATCTCAGAAATGTATTTAAATTTACGACATGAGAATTGTATGCATTTCAATAGGTGCTTTGAATAGTAATCATTATCTCTTTTTATATTGACATAATTGTAACAATTGTAATGAGAGAGCATCAGATAATGCAACTCTATATCGGAAGGACATGTGTCCTTTTTCAAAATCCAACTGATGACTTAACATTATTGAGTTACTATCAGACATAAAAAATAACTCTGCAATGACGCTTAATTTGCATTTCTCTCACGCAGTGCGAAGTTTATATTCCAAATCATGAGCATGTTATTAATTCATAAATTCATGTGAAGTTCTAATCGGGAAAGCTAGAAGCTACTTTTTATGCCTCCGCCAGAGGCATTATGTTTTCTGGTTGTCCGTCCGTCCGTCCGTCCGTCCGTCCTTCCGTCCGGGCTCGTTTCTCGGAACTGGTGTGGCGTATAGCGATGCAAGTCGGTGGAGTGGTGGTCAGGCTGGCTAGTAACTTTCTCTGAAAGTTTTGGCGCAAAATATGCAAATTTAGTCGGTTTTTAAGCAGAAAATATGTGATTTTTTGTGATTTTAGGGACTTAGAAATTTTCCGAAAGGAGCATTTGCTAAAACTCCACCCCTTCAAAATTTTAACCCCACCTTATTTTGATTGGCGCATCACATACGCGAAAATCGGCCCGATCGGCCAATTAATTAACGAATACAATGCGTTTTAAGATGGCGCTCTTGCATGTAATCCTATATAATTTCATAGATACAATGGGCAATATCTCCTCAACGGAGCAGAATTTTATTTTATGCGTATCTCTGAAACCGCATTCCCTACGTTAATGATATTTGGTGCCTGGGTAGACCTACAGCCAAACTCAATCCACCGACAATTTCAGCGCAAAATATGCTAATTAACTACCTAATTTGCATAATTTATGCATAAAATGGTTTAAATGGCATATTTTACAAACCGTCCACCTTACATTCATGAAATTTGGTGGGTAGGTGGGGATTGAGCTGCGCTTGTGCCAGCTGCAATTTGATTGCAAAATATGCTAATTAAGTACCTAATTTGCATAATTTATGCATAAAATGTAGCATAATTTATGCGTAAAATGCTTTAAATGGGATATTTTACAAACCGTGCACCCTACATTCATGCAATTTAATGGGTAGGTGCGGATAGAGCTGCGCTTGTGCCAGCTGCAATTTGAGCGCAAAATGTGCTAATTAAGTATCTAATTTGCATAATTTATGCATAAAATGTTGCAAGGTCAAATTTTCAACTTTGTCCGATTTCAAAGGTTTGGGTCAAAGGTCAAAAGAAAGGTAAAATTCTCAACTTAGACCGATTACAAAGGTGGAAGGCGGAGGCATCGTGATCGACACTCTGTGTCGAGAACCGCGCGGCCCGAGAACCGCGTATTCTAGTTCAAAATAAAACATTTTGACATCTGTTCATGAGTTTAGGAATGCAAATTTGTGAAACACACTGTCAGATGACAAACATTACACCTTGGAGAGAATCTGTCAATATTAACTCATATCAAATCTGATGAGAGATAAGCAAATATAATCTAATGTTCAAATAGCATAAAACCCCTTGATGTAACTAAAATGGAAATAACGAATGTGTCAGCGTGCAAATATGCCGGTACCTAGAATGTGGTCTGGTAACCCCAGCGAGCTAACCAACCTTAATGTCGATGTCATGTGTTTACTTTGTGCCACTCCCAATGTAATGACATAACCAGCAACATTGAAAATGTGTAATTAGATGGAAAGATTATGTTAAATGTGATTTAACAAAAGTTACATTTTATTACATGAATTTTGGTGTTGCAGTTAGGAATAATTGCATTTTGTTAGCAATCAGTTTGTTGATACCAAATGTGGATACCTTTTTCATGAGTATTTTCGGAAGTTGTAAACTGTAACATAGGTTTTAAAGAAGTAAATATGTTTATGATATAACAGTTGTAGGACCTAATAAGATTGGTCCTTTTTTGTTACTTATAAATTTTAGAAAAGTTATACCTTTTGTTGAATCAAGTTATTACGTTTGTGTAAATACAGAGCCAACATTTATCTTTCACTGTAAACTACCTTGTGACTAAAAATACAAGGGTGGTATCCGAGAGACTTTCTAGCCAAGTTTATAATTACTATTTTGGAGAAGTTTCAATTTGTGGATACATCGTCCTATCATGTGAGTGGAAAGTAGAATTCTTTGACTCTGCTATAAAAGTTGGTGTCACATCCTTGGCATCATTTGTCTCTATTGGCAGAAAGTCTCACACTTTGAGACAATTTTCCCTCTGAGGCCCAATATCATCCGTGAGAAGTTGATGTAAAGATTGCCAGTTTTCTGCGTTGTTAAATTCCAAAGTGAATTACTGGATGAAAGATTCATCATAAATATTTCTCTACATAACATTGTTCGTTTGCTCTTGTACATGTGTGAGAATACTCATGCATATTTCAGTAGAAGAGAATGCATTTTAAAAGGAAGCCAATTGCATTTTTTTAGGAAGTTCAAAAAGCATGTAATGTGCAGTTACAAGTTGGTCCAAGTTCAAAAACATTTCTGTAGTAAACACTTCGGTGAATAAACTTTAATGCATGAACAACAACAGTTAGCTTTTGTAGGTTTATCAATTGTTCTCCTTAAGTCATGGGATATAATGCATGTAATTAGCCTAATTAATCAGAAATTACTTTTTGATTTGTATCTTAAAGCACAAAACTACCTTGAACCAGACCTATATCAGTCACTACAGGTGTATTATGAGTTGTAATTAATTATAATCACATTTGCTTTACCGCTCTTATCAAATGCATTATATTGTAACCCATGTAGACACACTCTCCAACATCAAGTTAATTTCAATATTTATTATAGCTGTCATTAGCATCTCATCTCTCGTGTAGTCTGGTCAGCCTCTCTGTCCAATCAGAGACTGGCAGTAACAATTGTATGCAAATAGCAACAAACTGCTATAATTGGACACATGAAAGACACTCCCAAGTCGTGTGTAAGACAAGAATTACTTATATCACCAAGTGGATCCAGGTAATTGTGAACAAATAAGTCTCGGGGTTTTATTTGTAGAAGATAATGTTTTATAGGAGCTGTGTCTATTGAAGAAATAATTAATCTATATTTATTTTAGTATTGACAAGATACGATAGCCATATCAATTTGACAAAGAAGATAAAAATCGAAAAAGTACTAAAAATTATGTCAGAATTTGAAGACAAATTTTAAGCATTAAATGATGTGATTGGAGCCAGTTATAGTTTTGTTTTGGATTTTTAAAACAATTCTTGTGTACATATAAAAAAAAGAATCAAGGATATACAAAAAGATTAAAGTAACTTCGTGAGGGTAGTTCACATAGTAGTCATTCATTGGTTATGTTTCAAGTGGAAACTTTTCAACAAAGGAAGGAACATGACTCAACACATTGTTACATTGTCAGGTAGAGTTATTTCAAAAGCATATGTTACAAGGTGCTCACCATAGATACCTTGTAAACCATCCATAGTAACACTGATCAGTCAATGGTGGGAAACAACAGGGTGGAGTATCTCAGACAAGAGAAGTTACCTGGCAGATCAGTGTCTTACTGAGGTATCAAATAGTTGTCTTGTTTACCTGCGATTCCCTACTGGTTTAATTCAGCCTGGGAAAAAGCTGTTACACATCAATCATTGAAGTATTTTGTGTAATGTTAGTGTTTTTAAGAGAAGTCATGATCATGAGCTATCGTGTTTATAGTGGTAGATTAAATTGGTATCTGTTGAAAGATAATTAGAAGTGAATATAAGATATAGTTAAATGAAAATTTATGTGATGTATTCCTCCCAATATTTGATTTATAAATGTAAATTGTCAATGTTAGTCACATATAATACTTGTTAAGTACAAGATTGTAACCAATACATAAAATGACGGTACCTGTGGTTAAATCAGAATGATGACATTTCTGGTGTAGAGAAGTGGCTTGAGTAGGTTGCTTTAACTGTCTCTAACTCTGTCTAGTTAATCTGAAAGTTAAGTTTAAGTCCAAGTTGTTTGATGTTGAAATTGGATAATTTCCTTTTTTTGACCAAAGGACTTAATAAATACGTATGATGAACTTAGACAAAAAGTATCATTTGAACTTTGTAATATCTTAACTTTCATAGTCACATTTCAAGAGGAGAGGCATATAAGAAATACAAACTCAGATGACCATCAACAACAAATGTGAAGTGTACTAATTTTCCTTTTTTTGACCAAAGGACTTAAAAATTGCAAAATACCAGTAAATATGCCAAAATGGCATTAAGAGCATTTTGGTCCATGAAAAAAAAAATGAAATAAAAAAGATGTCCAAATCTACCTCAAGATAAAATGATGGCACTAAAGTAAACAAGTAGAAACTGTCATGGTATTTTGGCACTTAGACTAAACCATAGCGGGCTGATGTGGTAAGATTACCGTGGGAAAGTTACTTCTCCTCAGATGCCAACATCATCTCTCGCATCAATTTTTTGCTTCCTCATTTTTTCTCACCACTACTATTCATCCTTCACACTGGGAAACATGCGACCTTTGTAACAATTTGGTTGCCACGTTTTGGAGTCGTGCCTGATTGTGTAACAAACCTGTGTGTTATTGATGGTGTGGAGGGATTGAGTTTCTGCTAAAGTTATCTTATTGTATGAAGCTAAGTTTATGTGTAGTCAAAAATAGATTATGATGGGAAATGACTACAAGATGCATGGTGATGATAGCGGCTGTTGGCTTGATCAACTTACAAACACAACGCTTACTTGACTGCATCACATATGAACAGGTAAGACAATATCACCCATAGTGCAATAATCACAAAGATCTGAATAGTTTTAGGATTACTATTTTATATAGATGCACTATTTGAAGTTTAGGAAAGTAACTAATTATTCACATTATTACAACTCTAGATGAGGTTTTTAATCTCAGTCAGTATGGCAGAAAATCAAACTGTAGGGCTCTTCTTACTGGGAAAATGAATTTACCAAATGTTAATCAATGTAACTCATCAGTATAATGTGAAAAGACATGAAACTTGTAAGAGTAAATCCTTTAATATCTCTAGTGTCTGTTTTAATAAGACCACAGAATTATTCTGATGTCAATATTGCTTTAAAGGTGGTGTACTACAAATTCTAGGGAGGGATTTGAGAAATCTAGTTCAATCATCAACATTTCAATTCTTTTGTCTTTCTTGAGATAGATAGATTTAGACTCAGACCTAGTTGAAGGTGTATATAAGAGTAGGTGTGTATGATTTTATGTTGGTATGTGACGGTTTATGCAGTATGAAATTCATGTTTTATCATGTTTTATCCAGGTTTTGATAACTTGAACATGAGATGAGCTTAAGGTTATTAGACTTATTAGACTGTAATGCGTAGACGCCAGATGATCAGTGCATTTTATGCTCTATAAAAATCAAATATGAGTTGAGATATAAATTAACAACTGAATAAACATGGGTGGAGTATATTAGTTTTACTTATATTTTACAAGTACATTGTATAATTTGATAAGAAAAAGGACTTGTTATTATCTCGAACTGTTGCTTTTAAACAAGAAAGCATATTGCATGATGCTGTGTAATATATCTGTTTTTCAAGCAAACCTGTGACCGTACATGAATTTTGGTGTTGCAGTTAGGAATAATTGTATTTTGTTAGCAATCAGTTTGTTGATACCAAATGTGGATACCTTTTTCATGAGTATATTTGGAAGTTGTAAACTGTAACATCTGTTTTTAAAAAGTAAATATAAGATTGGTCCTTTTTTGTACTTATCAATCTTATAAAAGTTATACCTTCTTGTTGAATCAAAGTTATTACGTTTGTGTAAATCCAGAGCCAACATTTATCTTTCACTGTAAACTACCTTGTGACTAAAAATACAAGGGTGGTGTCCAGGAGATTTCCTAGCCAAGTTTATAATTACTATTTTGGAGAAGTTTCAATTTGTGGATATATCGTCTTGTCGTGTGAGTGAGAAAGTAGAACTCTGCTATAAAAGATAAAGTCACGTCCTTGGCATCATTTGTCTCTATTGGCAGAAAGTCTGAGCTTTGAGACAATTTCCCTCAGAGGCCCAATATCATCCGTTAGAAGTTGATGTAAAGATTGCCAGTTTTCTGCGTTGTTAAATTCCAAAGTGAATTGCTTGATGAAATAGTTATCAAACATAGCATTGTTACTTTAGCTCTTCGTTATGTGTGAGAATACTCATGCATATTTTGGTAATGTGCAATTATTTAATTTGTTGTGTATTTAAAGAATGCATATTAAAAGGAAGCCAATTGTATTTTTTGGAAGTCTAAAAAGCATATGGAATATGCAGTGTGCAGTTACAAGTTGGTCCAAATTCAAAAACCTTTTCGTAGTTAAC
This sequence comes from Ophiothrix spiculata, assembly GCA_000969725.1. Classification (NCBI taxonomy): domain Eukaryota; kingdom Metazoa; phylum Echinodermata; class Ophiuroidea; order Amphilepidida; family Ophiotrichidae; genus Ophiothrix; species Ophiothrix spiculata. Next base: position 519 of record JXSR01S026794.1, on the reverse strand, counting down.
ACTTCGGTGAATAAACTTAGGCATGAACAACAACAATTAGCTTTGGTAGTTTAATCAATTGTTCTCCTAAAGTCATGGGATATTATGCATGTAATTAGCCTAATTAATCAAAAATTGAAGAGATAAACAAGACTTACCTGTAAGTTGCAGTTCATCTTCGATTCTCCGGTGCTGCTGGCAGACGGTCGGGAATTACATGAGATAGCATACGTGACGACACACATTCAGTTTTTGAAGCATCATGTGATAAGCCCAGCTTATTTCGATGTTGACGCACATGCAGTTTGAATCTATCGCGTGCGGTGTGCTGATCGTAAATATCACTGTGGAGTTTTAAAGCCACTGTCGGGAGGGAGGGAGGCATGTAATTCCCGACCGTCTGCCAGCAGCACCGGAGAATCGAAGATGAACTGCAACTTACAGGTAAGTCTTGTTTATCTCTTCAATTCTCCGGTGCTCCTGGCAACGGAGGGAATTCCATGAGATTTTGAAGCCAACTGGGCATATCGCATGAATACG
>JXSR01S026793.1:0-11695 GCA_000969725.1 Ophiothrix spiculata | reverse complement strand
GACCCGCTGGTTGACTGTGAATATCAATATAGTTAACATTTGACACATGTCTACTGACACAGTGTTCGTGTGTCTTATCAATATGAGTTTAATGTTTTAACAGCCACATTCATTAAATATTATATTATATGTCGCTTTATCAGGTGTGAGGAATTTCCCTTCCACCTGCCGCAGTATACGCCTCAAGTATGTGACTTTGAAAACAATAATAGAGCATTACAGAGCTTTTTAACATCGAATAGTTATCCCGGGATAGTTATCAACTGTGAGCATCAGAATACTTTCTACAAATACTTGCACCTGCGTATTGGAAGAATAATAGTGTGTTTTGTGTATAAACAAAGTATCATTAATTTGGAATGTTCAGCGTGTACTTGTCTTTAAAATGCCCATTTGTGTATAAAAGCAAATTTGGATAAGCTTAACTTACTAGCATATTGGTGAAGAGCAAGTCTTTAAAAATCAGGATGAAATATCACAATCATAGGCATTGATTTTCTGAGCAATTTTATTGTTGATTTGTCCATCTTCCTATACATTCAGACGACATATTAACACTCTAATTATGTTGTCATGGACATAAATGTACGAAGTAACATCAAAATTTTGAATCCATAAGCTATATGAAATTATATCTAGTAAACTTTGAACGGTATAAACGACATAATATTATATAAGTTTTAGTTTGCGCTGTTTACTTTATGATATTTTCTTAGTCACAGGAGACATTAATTGATTATCTTTGAATACAAAAGAAATTTGTGTTTATATTTAACTAAACTCTGTACCCTATTTAACATACATGTATCATTATTATTACAATTTTTTTCACTCTGTCATTATCCTCACTTGAAAAAAATAGATTAAAACATATATACAAAAAGAACAATCATGAAAAAAATAAGAATTTAGGATAAGACAATTTTTAAGTTATAAAACTGAACAGCTTTGGCCAATTTTAATAAATATGGTGTCCCTTTAAAAACCACAAATACCAAACTAAAAATGTCCCTTCAAAGTTCTCCTCTTTGATGAGATATACTGTAACACATGTACATTTTGCATGCATAAAAACTGTTATCTAACATTAATTCAACTCCTTTTCCAATTTATGTTAAACCAAGAGAGTATGGTTTACCAATTATTTACTGTGTTGTTACTGTGATTAACCCTTTTAGCAGTTCAAACTGATATCTTGTAATATTAATGTCATTGTGTGTGCTTTGCTACGCTGTACTTATTTAAACATTTGAAACTTCAAGATGCATTGTGCTTTTTCGAGATATTTGAATGACATGTACACTGCGAGATTTTGCATACTTAAGCTCTGTCAGACATAACCGTATAGAGCAAAACGTACGCCTATCGGATTTAATCCCACCATTGTTCCGTTTTATGCATTGTTATTCGCCGTGTGTTCGTTACAATCACGTTCAGTACGCTTTCCATACGGTTTGTCCGTTATGTATACGTTTTACTCGTTATCCATACGGTGGTGATCCGTTTCGCACACGTTCAGTATGTGAAACTTTTGTACGTTATTCGTACGTTAAGGCTCTATACGGTGATGTTTGACAGAGCCTTAACCCTAACACTTTTGACAACAACTATCTCTTCGGCAAGTCAAAAATCAGGGGTTCCCCCTGGCAAATTTCGTAACTTTGTGGAATGGGATATTGTGAGATTCAGTTGGGTAAGGGTTAGTATAGACCCATATGTACGCATTACTAACCCTAACACTTTTGACCACTTCTTCGTTTAAAAACTATCTCCTCGGAAATTTGCAAGTCAAAAATCACGGGTTTCCCCCTGGATTCGAACCCGGGACCCCCCGCTTCCCGGTCTAATTATCACTATGTCAAGCCACTGAGCAGGCGCTGCCATGGCAGCGATTTCGTGATCATAGCTAACTCGGGTCTATTACGTATTTGGACCATTGTGGAATGGGATATTGTGAGTTCAGTGGGGTAAGGGCATCGAGATATCATAGAAGGAGAGTGGATGGAACCAAATCTTTTGTCCAATGTCCTTTATAAGTGATTATCTTTAACTTCGTTTTGGGTATACCCTATTGAAAACAAATTGTTTCTAAATGAAGACTCGCACTCCCAACACAATGGAAACAATAGCATTATGACATGAAACTTAATGTGCGGAACGTCATCCTTTACAAGACCTGGCGATTGACCTTTATCGGTGAGGGATCGATCATTTTAACTTGGAGGCAGATTTAAAAGTTGAAAACGATTCAAAGTATTGACTGCATAAAAATGTATAGTATAGCACCCTCTCTGAAAGAAATTGGCCATTCCCTAACGACAAAATCTTTTTTACTTCCTGTCCTTTTTCTAGGCCTATATTCTAGATGGCCGAGTTTGGCCAAAGACGAAAATAACATTTATATAGGGCAAAATATCTCAAGTATATTTAAAAAATTATGTCCCACCGACTCCCGCCAGATTATCTTTAGTGGTATTAAACTCATGTCAAAATGTTGCCTTGTAAAAATTACAGCTTCACAAAATCATTAATTTTCATTCCAAATGATGTTTGAGTCACATTTGTTTGTGATTAGCAAAGTGTTAATGTTGTACCACATTTGATAGTAAATGTAACAACATGTGATTTTACACAATAATGAAGAAAAGTTAGTTTCAAAACAAACTTCCGGTTTGGGTCATGTAAAGTTCATTCCAAGAACCCTGTAAGTTCTGTAGAAATCACGTAACATTGTGAGCTGTCGGATAACCATCATATACATCAAACGTGAATTTGAAGAGCCATTACTATTCAACTAACAAAAGGAGAAATCGGATTAGATTATAGTGTATATTAATGATTCTCTCTCCTTTTATGATATCTCGATAGTTGGGGTTAGTATAGACCCATATGTACGCATTACTAACCCTAACACTTTTGACCACTTCTCCTCGGAAATTTGCAAGTCAAAAATCACGGGTTTCCCCCTGGATTCGAAACCGGGACCCCCGCTTCCCGGTCCAATTATCACTATGTCAAGCCACTGAGCAGGCGCTGTGATCATAGCTAACTCGGGTCTATGACGTATTTGGACTTTGTGGAATGGGATATTGTGAGATTCAGTGGGGTTAGGGTTAACACATATAACGTATTACGATTTTGGTAAACATAAGGGGTAGAGTCTCTAAATTATATAATAGCCTTAACTATTGATTTCGTTCACAGGCACCAACATATCTTTAAAATGGTGTGAACAGTTGTCTTCAAATGAGTGGTTTTTTTCCGTTTACTCATAAATCATGCAGTTCGGATCAACTGATCTTCTTTATGTATTTCCAGATTGCATACTCTGATATAAACTAGAGACTCTATGTACACAATTTTGGCGTACATAGAGTCTCTAGTGTATACATGAACCATGCTTGTGATTCTACGCCCGTTTCAAGGTCAAAATGACGTCAACAGACTACTTCGAAAGAGTTGACGATCTTTTGACCGAAACCTCATAATTTCATGATGTTCTGAATACAAACAGATCGTTTGTTTCTCAGTTCTGACTTTAAACTTACATGCTCGTCTAGTGGAAATAATATTCTCGGTACTGCACTGAAAATTGTGTTTCATCACTTGACAAATAATAAGTTGTCATGAAAATGGTCTAGTATGACAAACTATAATTTGTCGTGGAATTCGTCATACTAGTATTGAACGACGAATTATAATTGGTCATGAAAAACGGTCTAGTATGACGACTTTCTCATGACAATTAGTCATGCTGAAAAATTAGTTTGTCATGCAAGAATAATAATTTGTCACTTAATTTGTCAAGTGACACTAGTTTTTCAGAGGTTTTGTTTTCGGTAGACTAATTCCATTTAAGTATGGCTCAATCCATGTGAAATCAACTTGACGAAACACTCAGGTTCTGCTTGCAGGTTTTGCAATGGCTGTCTGGTCTAGTCAATCCAGATGGACCTCGCAAGCGAACGCGAAGCGTGCGCCTACGTCGCTCGCTTGTGGGGTCCATCTAGATGGACTAGTCTGGTCAGAATCTGATGATGAAGTATGATGAGTAAGCTTAAGTATGAATACGGGAATTCTGAGTCCAGTAGTGTTGTTCTGTCCGGTCTGGTCGGAATGTGATGATAAGCTAGGCACAAACCTAACCTGGAATTAAAGAGTTGTTCTATCCGAATCGAAAGATGTGTTGTCGCTAATTGTCCTCCTGTGCAATCGACTCGAGAATAAAACGCCACGCCACTTCTTGAAGATACGGAAACCCGTTATATACGATATAATTCGTCATGCAAATTCGTCAGCTCTCAGGTATGGTTAGTCGTGCTCAAAGATGATTATCAACATAGTTTGTCATGCGTACATTAATTCGTCTTGACCTTAGCTCATGACGATATGCATTTGTCAATTAACGAAAAGTGCATTTGTCAATCGTTCAAACTCGTCCTCAACAGATTGTAATTCGTACAGTTATTAGATTAATTTGTCCTGCATTTGTTTTCGTTTGTCATGCGCCCGCAAATATCGTCAAGCGACGAATAAGGGGAAATTCACTTGCATGACTGCTTTATAACCCCCTTGACGACTTTTCCACCACGTTTGACGAAATAATGTTTTCAGTGTGGTATCTTGTTTGACAAACTTCGTGTACTGACTATTGACTCTACCTTGGTAAAATTGAATCCAAATCACGAATGTTTCCAAAATAATTTCGCTCTTTCTTTATTTTAAATTGCTTTGGATTTATGTCCATAATTGTGCGAATTGATATTTTGGGGTCGACAACATGATGGTTATAACTGTTAAAATCTTACATTCGGTTAACACAAGCGAGTGAATGATAGTAATAATGGTATCATTATAGCTTGAATGTTTTTATTTACACTGATTTATATCCATTATTATGCAAACTATTATTTTTTGTATTTTCTAGTTACGAAAATTTGATGGTTATAACTGTTAAAATCTTAATATTTGGTAAACACCGGCATGTGAATGACAGTAATAATGGCATCATGTTATTTTTTTCATTTCACTCGATCTGTATCTTTGTTTCAGCCATCCACATCTTCGCTATTTGACATATTCAACTATATATGCACAACTTGCATACTCTTGACTCTACTATGTTTTGGTTACAAAAAATCCCTTGAATATTGATGATAAGCTTTAATATAAGAACTGCAGACCTCAATTCCCGGGATTCAATACGTTCAACCCAAGGCTTTGTTTATTTATAAAACATCTTTGTAATTCTAAACTAAAGCATTTAAGACATAATAATCTCACATTATACTCACATTAAACAAAGTGGCACGTGCTTTGAACATTCAGCGTTTACTGACTTTATTTTCAAGAGAAATGTCAAGAAACGGAATTCGGATAGTTTATTTTTACCGGCATATGAAAAAAGGGGTGTATATCTGCTTGAAACGTCGTGTTTGTTTACTTTATTTCAATATTGCTTGCACCTTACCTGTTGTATTTAGTTATTTTAGGCAAATATTGTTTAACATATTTACCACATCAAGTCGGCTTATTTTGCTTATACCTTTACAGATATGATCTTTTGGTATTCAACATGACAAGCATTTGTTTGTTTGTCTTTTAAATGATAAAATAAACAAAATATAAACAAAATGACTAGCTCATGAAGTTTACAACCTTACTGGATATACAAACAGTTCTTTAAAATATTGTCCAACGAATTTATTTTAAATACCCGTACCTCAAACACATGGCAGGTTACTGTTACAGTTACAGTATGCACACTTGGTATCTGTATCCTGTTGCTATCGTGATCAAATGAGTTGAATATATCATAGGATATTTCATGTTGTACATTTTAGTTCTTTGTATTATAAATGATTAATATAAACAAACAAACTAACAAAAAACAAACAAAGATCTGTCATTTTGCTAAAACTTAATTATGTAGCAAATCAAAAGACAAAAAAAAGACATGAATTTTAAATACGACAGTATTTTCTTATAAAATCTTGAATGTTTCAGCCAACTATGATGAATGTGGTGTCCATATAGAGCTGACAAAAGCGCCGAAACACAAATACTAACACTATACGAAAAAGCACCTTTCCTTTGAAATTACACGTATACATGATTATATCTACTGTATCCTATGTGCATCTTGTATGCATAAAATACACGTCATCTAGCATTAAACAATTATGCTTAAAGGCGGTGTCACACATCACCGTATTGACGAAAACGTACGAATAACGTACACTGTTTTACAGTACGGTGATGTTCGTTATGCATTCGGTAAAAACACGTTCAATTCGTTATCCATCCGGTGGGAATGCGTTTTGAATACGTTAAGTACGTTGTCTTGTTTTGGACAAGGTCAAAACTCTCAGGACTAGAGAAATATTATAATGAAACTTGCAAACCGGAAAGTGTGAAGAGTTATTATTTTCAAGTGGGGATTTACCTTGGCTATTGTCTCTGTGCCTAATCGTACGTTACTAATACGTTTTGTACGTTCCTCATACTTAATTTATTCGTTTAGTACGGAAAACGTCCGGTTCTCATTCGGCGTTGTTCAGTGAGACGAGACAACTTTTCCGCTTCTTATCCGCAAGTCGTACGGTCATTGTACGGTCTATTCGTTTCATGTTCGTCGGTCAATACGTTCAATTGTATGGATTTCTTCACCGTATATAATCTCTCGTCACCATATAGCCTGAACTTTGTACGTTATTCATACGTTTTAGCTCAATACGGTGATGTGTGACACCGCCTTAAAGAAGACAGTATGGTTTACCAATTACTTCACTGTGTATTTTGATTAGCTTTTTTAGCAGATCAATATTGCCATCTTGTAAAATACTCAAGTCTCGTTGTGTGTGTGATTTTCAATGCTACTCAAAATGGGACATGTTAAAACATTATCGGTCTTTCAGATATATTGTGCTTTGCAACTTGAACCACTATATATTTTAGAGACTTTAAGAATACGTTTCGTTTTCATTACATTTCTTATTTGTTTTGATATTACTCGATGGGTTTATAATTGATGTTAATGAACCTTTCATCAACCAGTCTAGAGACAACATTACAAAAGTTACATTTCCTATGAGTAGCAACATCTAAAATACCTTAACCTTTACATCTATTTAAACTGAGTACACCTGAGATTAACAAGAATAGATCACAAGCGTTCTCAATTGCTTAAAATTGTAGAAGACATTTGCACAAAGGAATCATTAGCATTGCAAAAAAACAGACATAGTAAAATAACAGGATATATCCCTTCACATTAACGATATTGAGTTTATTATACTTTTTAAGTGACAAATTTACAGTTTTGATTATGTAGAAGAATGTCACAAATCGATTATTAATAGCTTCAACCAACAATGACCACGTGCACATTGTCGTTGTTTTCCACATTTGAATAAAGAATTAAAAGATTCATATTCAAAGGACATCTTTTTTGCATAAAACCAATTGTGGGCTATTAATTAATTACATGGATCATATTCATAATTATCATCCAAGAGAAAGAACTCGGTTTCAACATTGAGAAAGGTTGGGCGTGAAACAAGCAATTAATTGATTGGCCTTCTATACCTAATTAATTATAGAATCATGCAGGTTGTTTGAAAACTTTTGCAATCTAAACTATCTCGATGTCCATTTGATCTACAATCATTTGCTGGTTTTAAATATTCTCTATACCATACTGTATTATTAAAGCCAAGGTTAACGGGGATATTTTGAACACAATAGTTTTTAAATGATCTTTTAAAGAATCTCAAAGTTATACATGTATATGGTAGATATTTTTAAATAAATATCTTAGATTTATAATGCTGATATATGATAACATTGAAAAAACAAACTAGCATTGTTTTCAAAATTTTTATTTCGTGACTTTACATTTTCGTTTTAAAGCATTTGTCTAATAAAAGATTTTTGTGTTTTAAAGTCTGTGGTCTAATTTATACCATGATAATATAATATAATATTATCTTGACAATATTGGCTGTTTTTCTTGATATAGTCGATAGCAATTTCTTTTGATTTATTTCTTTTATATAAGAATAATGAAATTAACACAATATTTCTTGTGGCTTTATATCAAATCATGAGAAAAAGATAAAGATTGGTTTAAAGTTAGTTTGGAAAGGAGTTTGACCAGAGTAGAGCTTGAATTTCATTATTGACTCCACTTGCCCAGCAGGTTTTCTCATGGGACTTTGGTTTCCTTCTAATACGGTATAAAATCAAAAGTTAAATTGAGTCGTCACATGCGTAGCCATCCTTTTAGATTAAATTGACTTTCCGTGAAACATATTTATTGCTGCTTACGTGGTACATCATCACGCAGTAGGTCTTATTGTTGTCAGAATGTTTTACTTGCAGACAGTCACGACAGAATGCATGTTACGCTATTCTAATGCACCAATACAGTACAACATACAACATGTACCAAGGAACAAAATACGTTGCTAAAAACATCTTGGTCAATTTTACTTTAAACGTGATCTGAAAATTGAGCAAAATTGCATGTTGCTGAATATCCAAACATACAAGTAAACCTCTTGGATTCTAGTTTCATTCACGAAATGTGTTATTCATAACAAATCAACTTCATCCAATCCAAATATACTCCAACCTTTGTTGTTATATAATTTTTTTGAAACTAGGCATGTAATCTGTGACGCAGACACTCAGACTATCTAGACTACATAGGATATAATAAAGATCACATTTTACTCGTATTTCCTTTCAAATGATAGCTCACTTGCTGCTCGGGATTGTTGGGATATACCAGAAAATACAAAATGCAAAGAAATATATTCAGTCCCCTACATTTATATAAAAGAAATTTAAAATGGTTGTCAGTCCAAACTTCGGGCGCTTCAGTTTTCCTCCAGCATCTAAAACTGGCAAATAAATCTGACCATCTGGCAGAGGATCCTCATGGAAAGCTGTGCTAGACACTGATGTAGGTTATCCTCTATAAGTATGTCAAATTTATTTTATCTAGTAAAAATATTGATAAAATGAGCAAATATCTTATTACATTGTGGGTTTTTACCCTTTGTCATCGTCGGATATATGATATAAAGCTAAATTGCGGTCGTGTTGGAATTTGATATCATTTGTCAAAAAGACGTAGACGTCGTAAAACGGTGAAATTCGCCCATTTTTTGGCACTTTTTGCAGATGAGGATGGTTGGTCGGTCATATGGAGAGTAACCCGCCTATTTCAGCCCGCTAGTCCCAGTCGCCAGTCCGAAGGTTCGCTAGTCCAAAAGGTTTGCTAGTCCGAAAATGATACAGGGTTCGCTAGTCCGAAAATGAAATAAAGTCCGCTAGTCCGAAATTAAAAAGGGTTCGCTAATCCTAAGGTTCGCTAGTCCGAAAAAAAAGGTTCGTCTCCAGAATGGGACTGCCCCCGGGTCCTAGTCTATCATAGAACATTTTAAGCCTTAAGGAAAAAATGATCTGCCTGAACACCAGTTTCGCGTTAGCACCTTATCGTAACATGTCATGTGATTTTTATCGCAGAGATAATAACTTGTCATTTTAAATTGCTCTTCTCCACTTGTCGATTAAGATAAAAAATTTCATGAATGTCAATATAGTTAACATTTGACTCATGTCTTCTGACACTGTGTTCGTGTGTCTTATCACTATGAATTTAATGTTTTAACAGCTACATTCCTTAAATATTATATGTCGCTCTATGAGGTGTCCGAAATTTCCCTTCCACCTGTTGCATTATACGCGTCAAGTATGTGACTTTGAAAACAATAATAGAGCATTACAGAGCTTTTTAACATCGAATAAGCATCCCGGGATAGTTATCAATTGTGAGCATCTGAATACTTTCTACAAATACTTGCACCTGCGCATTGGAAGTATAATAGTGTATTTTGTGAATAAAGAAAGTATCATTAACTTTGAATGTTCAGCGTGGACTTTGGTCTTTAAAATGCCCATTTGTGTATAAAAGCAAATTTGGATAATCTTAACTTACTAGCAAATTGGTGGAGAGCAAGTCTTTAAAAATCAGGATGAAATATCACAATCATAGGCATTGATTTTCTGAGCAATTTTATTGTTGATTTGTCCATCTTCCTATACATTCAGACGACATATTAACACTCTAATTCTGTTGCCATGGACATAAATGTACGAAGTAACTTCAAAATTTCGAATCCATAAGCTACATGAAATTACATCTAGTAAACTTTGAACGCTGTAAACGACATAATATTAGTTTGCGCTGTTTTCGGATGATATTTTCGGAGTCACAAGATACATTAATTAATTATCTTTGAATACACAAGAAATTTGTATTTATATTTAACTAAAATATGTGCCCTGTTTAAGATACCAGTATCATTAAAATTGCATTTTTTAAAACTCTGTCATTATCTTTACTTGCAAAAATAGATTTAAAAACATATCAGTTCGGCGGAACTCACTATTCGGATACGTATCTGAATTTGGATACCCACGTTCATTTTGTATCCAAATTGCGATACCCGTATCAGAATTAGGATATGGAAGGGTATCCGAATTCTGATACGCCTGTCGTGGCGCAGGAAACAAATCGATAGCGCAAGCTGGCAAGTGCATGTAGAACATCTTTCTTGCATCTATGATAAATGTATCTGTGGAAATGTCATTTCCATCTGTGCAATTCTAGCGGAACAGCTTCGAATTATGTCCTGATAGCTCCTTATCACAGAAGGCTTTTATACATACCGGTTATGGTGCGCGGCGTAGCTAAAAATTAATTTCAGCTGATATCCCGTTCCAGCTGATTTTAATCCAAATTCAGATATGGGTATCAGAATTTTGATACGGAGTATCTTAATTCGGATACGTATCCGAATTGTGAGTTCCGCCGAACTGATATAAACAAATAATAATCATGAACAATAAGAATTTGATAAGACAATTTTTCAGTTATAAAACTGAACAGCTTCGGTCAATTTTAATAAATATGGTGTCCACTCGAAAAAACACAAATACCAAACTAAAAATTTCCCTTCAAAGTTTTCCTGTTTGATGAGATATAGATGAGACACATGTACATTTTGCATGCATAAAAATGTTATCTAACATTAATTAATTCAACTCCTTTTCCAATATATGTTAAACCAAGAGAGTATGGTTAATCATTTACTGTGTTGTTACTGTGATTAACTCTTTTAGCAGTTCGAACTGACATCTTGTAAAATACTCAATGTCATTGTGTGTGTGTGCTTTGCTATGCTGTACTTATTTAAACATTTGAAACTTCAAGATGCATCGTGCTTTATCGAGATATTGGAATGACATGTACACTGCGAGATTTGGCATAATTACACATATGTATACGTCCATCCAAAACCAGCGGTAAATGCCATCTCTTGTCATTTTCACTTTTTTAATTATTTGCAAAGACAATGATCTAAGGATTAAAGTGACACCTTAATCAGTGACCTTCATGAACTTCACACGATTTCAGAAGTCAGGTTATGGTCTGTCAAAGGTTTGTCAGAGAGTAAAACTACGGAAAGCCGCTTGGGACCCGCGACACTACAGAAAAAAGTTCGACAATTATTATTTTACTTGGTCGTTACTTGTGTAGATTCATTTAAATGTTAATAAAAGTGCGACTGCGACAACATCAGTTTCGACCCTGCTTATATGAAAATCGATCAGTTGGAAAGTT
>JXSR01S026792.1:68482-79737 GCA_000969725.1 Ophiothrix spiculata | reverse complement strand
ACTGTAATCCATCGATACACATATTGTTTTACAATGACTAGAGCTAGTTACAAAATGATCACATGTCTCGCCAACACTGTAATCCATTGATGCACATAATGTTTTACAATGACTAGAGTGACATTGTTTGCGATCGCGCCGATTATAAACCAAAGCCGTCTCGGGGAAAATCACCCGAAAATGGACCGTGAATAGCCGAATTTAACTGAAAATAAACTATAATATTGTTGCTTTTGCTTTATTTATATATTTTTATATCATTTGTCCATTTATTCTGACCTCAGTGGTTCCTTTTAAGATCAGTTACAGAAATGGTATCAGCTTTCCTCTACCCCCATCTCAGTTAAACAACAACTAAAAACGATCTTAGTAACATACACAAGTTTATTTACCCCAGAAATATATTGTTTTTAGAAATAAAAACGTTTTATTAAAAAGAATGTTTATTGCACTTATTTACTGTTTTCCATTTGGAAATAATTACTGCCTTACATACAAGATGTTTAACTTCAACGTAGTTGATTTTATTCAGCTTCCCGGCCGCCTTTCGTCGTCCGGTACTATCTGGATGTAAACATGTGACGTAATCATCAGGTCGAAGTTCAATTTCATTCATAAAATGGTCAGTCACGTGATGATACGATGACGCATGCAATTCACTGTAAGAGTAAGCCATCGCGGCGCCGTCTGAAAGCACGATTTCGGCAATGTTTTTCATCATGATCTTAACATGGTATGTATTTGTGTATGTGAGACCAAGAAATAATATGCTTCTTTTTCATAAAAATTTTCAATGCTATATTTTCGAAAAGAAACTGTGATATTTACGATCAAACAGGGGTATGAGGAATTCTGCAACCAAACTGTGCTACGTAATTACAACACGGAAGTTAGGTCGCCACTCGCCAGTGTTCGTTCGTTACACATTGTAATTTATTCGGTTGGCGAGATAGAGAAAACATCGATATATCGATATATATCGATAATTGATTGCCGATATATCGATATATGGGAAAATGGTCAATATCGACCAAACTTACTGTAAACAACTAGTAGCGCTAAATCACCAACTCTGCTCACATTATTGTACCAGATCTGAAGACTTTTGCAAACAAACTTGAACTTGACTGCAGGAAAGTGTATTGTTGTTTTAATTGGTGTTCCAAGTCCAATATACCCTTTACACAAATCTTATAAACATATAGAATGCTGGCTATGTATACACGCAATAAATGCCACGAACCATCACAAACAATGAAAGTTTAGAAAATAATGAATTTTTCCAAAATAATGAATAATGAAATCATGACCTCATATTTTTTGGGAAAAAATGTGACGGAAACTAATAATTTCATTTCATTAGCCTGACATGGATTTGCCCCAAGGTTGTAGAGAGATGGGGGAGGAAATGCAAGTGGTGATGTACATGTATGTAGGTCCAATTGACATAGTCTGGACCTTGATAGGGTTGGACTTGGCAGTCAAGTGGGTGATGTCCGCTGGGGCGTAAGTCAAAAATCGAAGCTCTGGTGGGGTCATTGACATGTGGACTCTGGTAGGGCTGGACTAGGTGGTGAAGATGGTGATGTTCGCTGGTGTGTAACTCGAAAGCGGAAGCTCTGGTGGGGTCATTGACATGAGGACCCTGGTAGGGCTGGACCAGGCAGTGAAGGTGGTGATGTTCGCTGGTGTGTAACTCGAAAATGGACTCAAACATAATGGGGGTAGGCTTTTACTCTACACAACTCTAAATACAGGGGAGAAAGCTTGAGTATAAATTTATCACAGTAAAGAAGGAGAGAAAGTACCATTATTTGTGATGGACATGGAAAATCAATGGTAACTGAAGGATTCCTTCTTATAAAAAGATGGCTTAGAAAAAAGCCATAGGATTCGGATAAATGTCTCTAATTTAAAAGTATTTTGTCCCGTAAAGCAACTAGATTAATAAATAAAAGCAAAGCATGTAGTCTGGAAAGCCAGGCAGGTCATGGTGTAAGAAGGCATACTAATTGAACATGAAGTGAAGTAATCAACTACGTAACATCGTCATAGGCTTAAGTGTACAAGTAAAAATTAAGTGATGAGCAAGAAAAAGTGAAGAGAAGGGTTATTCTTTTGTATAGACCCTCGTTTGAAAAGTGTAACATAACACCGTTGTAAAGGACTCCGTTAAATATTATAAAAGCTATAACAATATGGATGATAGAAGCCCGGATAGAAGGGGGTAGAAACTACGCAATCATTATAAAGGTCAAAGGAAAGGTCAAATTTTCAACAAATGTTCAATTTCAAAAGGTTAAGGTGTCAAATTTTTTGTCTTGGATCAGTGATCAAAAGTGTCAATGGTGACCCTATTGTCCGACCTTTCCCTTGGGGTCAAACTGTGTCTGATTTCAAAGGTTAAATTGTCAAATATGTTTGTCGGTTCCCAAGTCCCTTACAGGACGCTTGTCTCCACCAGGTGGCTTCGGACCTGTTCGGTAACGAGTCCGAAGTATGGGGGGGAGGGGGCATAAGTTAGGTTCTGACAAGTATAGGCAAAATGGGTTTAGGGCAGACTTGAGGTCAAGGGTTATCGTGCAATCAGACGACATTAGCGGTTTGAGAACCGCCTTGTTTCTAACAATATATTTTAGTGGAGAGCTTGGTCCGATTTTTCAAAATTTATTTTTCAATGTCATATGATAGATGACTACTAAAGAGGCCAAAGTTTCAAATTTCAGCTAAATCGGTCAAACCGTTTTGATTTTATGGCCAATTTTATATTTCAGAGCCACCTATACGTTACTGTATAAACTTAATTATGGTTACCATAATTAGACACATTTTTATACATGTGTCTCTCAAACGGAACATAACTCAGCCGTGAAATTTCACACGGGTTATGAGAAAAATATGAGCAATATTTTGGTACCATAAATCTCAAAAAGTTTGAAAAAAGTTGAAGCAATCGGACCTTGCTCCTTTAACCTTCCTATTAAAGGGGCATTGGACAGGTTCAGCATCATCCCCAAACTTTTCCCCAAACATTTTGAGATTTTTGCATCATTTGAAGTATTAGTGGTAATAATAACAGCATGCAAAGTTTCATTGTCGACAACGATAAATACTGCCCTCTATAGCTGAATTTCTAGAATTTGCCTTTTCAGGAGATCTAATGAAAATTCCAAATATCTTTTGATTTTTCTGCAATCTATGATGTGAAAGGAATGTTTTACAAACAAATCTTTGGCTCTTTCTCATTGTATAGCATCAATAAATATGTTTAGAGAATAGCCTCATACCCAAAATCAACAAATAAAATAAAATTCAAATTTTCAACTTTTTTGAAGGTTTTGATCAAAATTTTCCTGATATCTGGTAATTGACCGTTATTTTCTATCTTATGAAGTGTAAATCATCCACAAACAAAATTTCAAAATGTTGTCCAATGCCCCTTTAAAGAGAAATTTCACTTTGAAATCAATAGCCGTACATTTGGAATCTCAAACTTGAAAAGATGTTTCTATCGTACACTGCTGGCAAAACCTTGAGAAATGAACTTGGTTGAAAATTGCCTTTTTAAAGCAAGTAATATGATTTTGTTTGTTTGTTTTGATTCTATTATTAAAGTTCTTCCTTCGATCCACAAGTTTTTGTTCCCAAGTAAATCATGGCTAATGCCTTTGATCCCAAACATTCAAACTAGTCACTGTCCGCCCTATTGCTGCAGCATTATCTTGTCGTCCTACATGCATTGTTTTTTTGCATGTGGAAATTTAATTTGAATCAGTGAAGCAACAGGATCAGTGAACCAGACAGTAATCTGTTGTTCTTATCCAAGTTCAATTCACAACATTTGGTATTAGTCATATCTGTTTGTGGGAATTTATTGAACTGGTACATATATGTAACCAAAACTTGACATGCATGGGGCTGGTTTATATGGAATTGTGTTGGTGAGTTGCTATTTGGAATAACTTTTAATAGTAATTGATTATAATCAATATATACACCAATATATGTAACCAAAACAAATGCGATTAATTTTGAGTGGATGCTGTGATTCATATGATGTTTATTGCTAATACTATTTAAAGTAAAGCTATAGATTAGAAAATCATGTAGCAAGTGGAATATAAATACAGTGATTTTGGAATCTGGTGTAAATATCTTTCTACTTGAAATAAATGTGTAAAGATCAATCAAAAGTGAACTTTTTATTTAATTGATTTAAACATTCAATTTTCCTACGAAATCACAAAGTAAAGGTTGAGGACGACTTGCACAAGAATTGTGTTAAAGCAGCATAACAAGTGCAGTTCCTGTATAGACAAAAGCTGCAGAAACAGGAGAATTTGGTTATTGAGTAACCGATAATCAAGAAACAATGTATCATAAACAGTAGAGGAACGATTCCGATATATTTGTGAGAATAGCAGATGATGAACAGTTTGTATTGGAAACCATTTATGTTTGGTTTATTGCAACCTGTGGAAACGTTACAATTTAAATGCAACCTGGAATTTGAAAGCATTACTGGTCTGTAGAAACATGTAAATAGTCCACCCTTATCTTCCTACCGTATATTGTCCCTATTAAACGCCCATTGGCGGCGACATGTCTTGAAGGGTTGGCGATTATTAGAGACCAATTTCAATATCAAATTGTAACAAAATTGCTAAGAAAGCTTAATTAACAATTACGGTAACTTACTGTTATATGGCCCCCGACAATTTTTCATCATTTCCGGGATAGCGACCTCATTGGTACTGTTACCTGTTACTAGCGATTGTTGGTTAAAGCTTAATGATACAAGAAAATGCTACAAAATTGAATGTTTTTTTTAACACTTGTCTTTGAAATTTTTTGGGTTGGGCGTTTAATAGAGAATGGGCGATTAATAGAAACAATACGGTATGTACCACAAACTACTACAGCCAGAAATCACAAATTAGCTTAAGATACGTCACAGACGGCGATATAAATGCGTACGGAATTGCTGCTGAGGCAGGCCACGCTCAATGGCTTGGCATAGCTGGACATTGGATCGGAATACCAATGGTTAGGGGTTTGAATCCCAGGAGGAACCGGGGGAGCCAGAAATTTTGGTACGCCGCGTCATATAACCCTAGGTCCGATTTTATAAAAATGGCCTTAAATCAAGCGCAAGACTTGATGAAAAAGTGAAGAAGCTTCAGTGCAAAAAACAACACTGGCTGAGATATAACAAAAAAAAAATGTCGGAGGTTTAGGGTTAAAGTTGAAGTTGACACATGGGTAGGATACTCATACATTGTACTATGTAGCTGGGTTTTTTTTTGGGGGGGGGGATGTGTGTGTTTTCAGGTGGTTTTTTTTATGTTTGATAGGTTGTAGGAAATTTTACCAAAAACATGTACTTGAAATTACAAAGCATTTAGGAAATGACATGTGGAAAAATGTTACGGAAACCAAACTTTCCTGTGCATACTTAACCAACCATATATAATAGCATTCACATACATGTAGAATTGGTCCTTTTTTTAAAAGTTTGTTTCTGTTATCAGGATCTCATGTGAAACTGAGATATTTTCAATTAATTTATTAGACTTACAGCAATGTTATAAGATTTGCATCAAAAATAGATTTGAGTTAAAACAAAATTACTTAGGGTATCCATGCGCACAGTTTTATTTGAACTTGTTTGTCATGAAGATGCACATATAAAGTTGCTATATACATACACAAGTATAAAATTAAATTTGGATCCTGAAATTAATTCAACAAATTGCCGTAACTGAAAAGTATGCAACTGTGGGTCAAATCATCTACCAAATCAGTCAAAAAAAAATCAAAAGTCATTGATTGTAGGGGGCCACTGTTGGAAAGATCTAATAGTACTGCTATAATTTTTTAACATTTGAAATGAATTTGGAGCAAAACTTGGTTGTTATAATTTTAGAAAAATATGAAAACTTAATATTTTATAATAGCTACTAGAAGACCCAAGAAATTCAGTAGTTGGTACTGTGATAGATTCAAACCTGCAGTTGCGTAGCCAGCACGGGCAAAGGGGGCATACTGCCCCCCCCCCTGACAACAAATCGAGCGTGAAATCGGGACAGCAAACGGGAAAAATCGGGAAGGACAAGAAAAATGAGAGAGCAGCTGCAAGACAGGAAACATTGGGAAAAGCTGTAAATCGTGACAAAAGAAAACGCTTAAAACCCTTTTTTTTTTTTGCTTGTCAGTTTTTAAAATCAACTTGAATTTATTTTGGGTGTACGAAAATGGATTTATTGCCGGGAAAAATTGGGAAGAAATGTGCAAACGCCGGTGGAAAATCGGGACTAAATGTCTTTGCCCCCCCTGACCAAAAAGTCTGGCTACGCCACTGCAAACCTGCCAACTGGAATTAACTTTTAGGTATAGGCCTAAACCAATACCGAAACACAGCAAAAGTGGTGATCCACATACAAATATTGAAAGCATTTTGACCCTTCCTGCTAGACTTGACACAAATTGCATCACTATTATTTAAATTTTGACACTTTACATAAAATAAATAAAAGGTAACAGTTGCATTTTGTTATTTATATCATTCAGGAGTAGCTGATGGGTTCTGGAGTCGGTAAACCCACAGCCGTGGATCAAACAACTCAATCAACAACATCTACATCTTCCTCCAGAACTACTCGGTCCAACTCAACTCAGCAAGCAGCATCTACCTCTGCTGCACAATCTCATACGACTCTTTCACTGGGCCTTAATCCATCCACTTCTTCTCAGCTTCAGGAGACGGACGATGCGGAGATGGTGTGTGAGGCTTGTTCAGCCAGTTTTACTATTTTCAAGCGAAAGGTATGTTTTTAAAGTGTCATTTGTAAGACCCAGGTGGTAATAAATACATCTGGATGACCCCAATTTTTATTTATATTTGTACCGAATGACCTATATTTTTTGTACACAAATTTGAACTAGATGCCCCTTTTTTTTTCTTCTTTTTTTTATTCAGTCTTGCAATGAAATTAAAAAAAAAATATAGATAGCAAGAAAAATAATTTTCAAAAATACAGAGTTACATCGCTCCTAAATCTAAATTGATTGTACCTTGGAGAGCAAAAAGATAGCAGATTTATTGCACACAAAAGGGCATTTGGCAGGGTCCTTGTCACTTTAGTGACAGTTTAGTTCTTATTATATGTGTTTCCTCTCAGATTCTCAAATAAGGTAACAGTTATTTTTATTATTCAGGAGTAGCTGATGGGTTCTGGAGTCGGCAAACAATTAAATTACATGCATTATACAAACATATCCATCCCAAACTGGAATGACGCACCACAAACACAAAAAAATTGCAAGTCAAGGATAAACCCATGATCATGATGATAGTCATGATGATAATCATGATTATTTTCAATGGGTCCAATAACTCCATAATCTGTGGGATGTGGAGGAAACCACAGACTCTCAAATTGAGAATCTGAGAGGAAACACATAAAATAAGAACTAAACTGTCACTAAAGTGACAAGGACACTGCCAAATGCCCTTTTGTGTGTGGAATAAATCTGCTATCTTTTTGCTCTCCAAGGTACAATCAATTTAGATTTAGGAGTGATGTAACTCTGAAAGAAAATGATAATCTTTAGTTTTTAATAAAAAGATGAAATTTGAGGCAAATATCAATCACCACATTGATGCAGTTTTATGGTTACATGTGTGCAACTCATTCATTGTATTAAATTCAAAATGTTTGAAAAAAAGTTTAACCAATCAGGACCAAATCTTAACTTTTATCACCGGAATTTTGAGATTTTCATACCTTGTCCAAACTATGATGGTCAACGTATTGATGATTTAGTGGAAAACAGTATAATTTTCTATGAGTTTCAAAAATGTAATTAGAAAATAAAAGATAATATTTGTGATGGCTCACCCCGAAAGGGGGGACTTTGCAGATGATATCAATTTTGATTTTTCCCCTTTAATCTGTTGCAGCATTTTCTAAGCTTTAAAATGACACCTTACTTGTTGAAATTGATCAAGGCAATCAAATTTTACAACAGAAAATCTGCTGAAAATTCTTATTATTTTCTTTATTTTTTGCTGCCTATTTTCGCCTGTTTCTTGAAAAGTGTTCTGTTGCAAAGTCCCCCTTTTCGGGGTGAGTCATCACATGTATTGTTTTGCCCGTCATCTACCGTCTCATAATTGTGGTGCGGTGTAGATGTACGCACATATCTGACGCGCAATTCTTTACTTGAATTTGAATATTTTATGTTGTAATAGGGGTGTACGTTTTCAATTGTCTGTTGTGTTTTGGCAAATAATTGACTTCATTCTTGATCTTAAAATGTCTCAAATTTTTGCTAACGCGCTGTCATATATTGTGTCATATAATGGATAGCCAATTATTCCTCACACTCATTGACTAAGAATATGCATTTGATGGTCGTTCACTCAAATAAGAAAAACATAAACATGTCTAAAACAGGTTGTTTGCCTTTTAATGATGCATGAAATACACACTAATTACATCCAGCAATTAAAGTAGGTCCAAAGTGTTGTAGGCTTTTAGATCAGAGCAAAATACTACTTTCTATATTTAGATGTTTTCATTGTCTACTAAAGAGACCTGTATGTAATTGAGGTGAATGAGGCTTCAACTAGGGGAGCATCCAGGCCAATGCATAGCATCTATCTGCACTTTTTAAGGGCCTAGTATTAAGAGATGTTTGATCAGGTAACCCTAACCTCTTTTCTTGACAAATAAAAGAAGTAATGTGGGTGGGTGGGGTAAGTAAATTTATTGATTTGTTTGTTGGTTTTTTGAAAACAACAATGTCAGAGTAATGAAAAAAATACACCATATTTAGTTAGGAATTGAGTATTTTTGTTTGTTTTTCCTGAAAAGTCAAACAAAAAATATACCTATTGTAGTTTCTTGGATGTTAGATTAATCTTTTATTTTACACCTTTAGTCTGCTAAGCTTTTTGAAAAACAGTTTTAGAAAAAAGATGATGCAAGCAATTGATGTTCAAGCATATCATGTGTCAGACATCACTCAATGTACATGAAACTCATTGTTTGTTCTTTAACTTTATCTTGCTTTTAGTATCGATGCTTGGACTGTGAAAAGTACTTCTGCTCAAACTGTATACAAAAAGAGCCACGAAAATGCTGTATGACGTGCCGTGTCTTTGAGGGGGTAGTCACCCGTGGGGATGTTATGCAAGTCAAAATTAAAGATCTCAGGCAATTTTTGCAATTAAGAAACATTTCCATAGAAACTTGTAAAGAAAAAGGAGATCTTGTAGACTTAGTAGCTCAACACCTTGGCTTGTCAACAGCACCTCATATACTGCCGCAGGGATCTAGTAATTCACCACGCCGTGTTGTTACGGAACCACCGAGGCAGTCTTCGGTGACATCAACATCAACGGATGATACGATTCCAATAAGCGAACCTAATACCTCAACAACAGCGAGACCAACTAGGATAGGTGGGAATGAGGAACCTACAGGACAGCCTTCAGTACATATATATGTGAGTATTATAGATGTGTAAACTTTGCTTTGAAGTAAAAAAGGAAAACTGTATGTAGAAGATAGTATGCTCTACTTTCTTTTGCCTTGAAAGATTGCTGCAGCAATATGCATACACTGGCGGTCAAAAATGTATGCGCACAAAACCTTTAACCAGCCATATCTCGAGAACTGTTCTTCATTTGCGTCATTTTTTCCTGGATTTTATATTTTACATATATAGATCTAAAGAACTCAACAGGAATTGCATTCACCGCATTTGAAAATATGGCGTGCTAAAAATACTGAATACTTTCTTCTGCATATTCAAAAACTGAGTTTTAATAAAAATTTGATTAAATTCATGAATGCATGTCTGTAACAAATACGAAGTGGTAGGCCTATCTGACGCGAGCATATATTTTCAATGTTAGTGACTTTACACATTCACAAATTAAATCCAACAGCAATAAACCTTATAATTATAAGTCTTCTAAAACAAGGCAGTACATAGCAATCACTGATTAAGAATAGATATATAAAACAGCAAAGAGTGCACTTAAACCTCAACACTTTCAAACCTGACAGAATATTGCAAATGATTGTACATGTATATAGTGGGTGTTATGTGTGATGTATTCATTGTTTATTTGTTTTCCAAGATTTGCGATGCTAAATCGTTTGTTATGATAACGTCTTTTCTCTTAAAATCATCTCTATCATACTATATGTGACCTGTCTTATCGAAAGGTACCTAAGGGTCCCAAAATGAATATTGATTTTTTGGTCTCATCTGAAAGATCATATTTTAAGCTTTAAAATAACACCTTGGTTATTGGATGTTCGATTGCAAAGTTACATCCAAATTGGTAAAAGGCATTGGGCTGATTCAGAAATCTATAGTTCTGAGAAAATCAAGTTCAAAGTTTCTTTACTGGTAAAACTTCAATTGAGAAAGGATTTTTATATCGGTTTTTAAAACATTTTTCTTACGTTTTGGATGTTGGTACCTGATTTATATGATAGAATACACTTCAAAGGTAACGTTTCTGATGAAATTAGAAATTCGACCATGGACGTGATTTTTGACTATGCTCAGCTTCAATGGCCCATATCTCGTAATTTTTTTACTGACCTTAATGTACTTTTAGATGCAACAGGGCACATATAAAAAAAAGAGTATTGATGCAAATATAAAACATAGTAAACACATAACAGGACAGGCGAGCATGGCCAAGCGGTTAGCACGGGACTCATAATACAGAGGTTCCAAGTTCAAGCCCCGGTAGGACCCCGTATCCTTGTTTCCTTGGGCAAGAAACTTTACTCTCTAATTTCTCCTTGGTTTGGAAGTCATTTGAAGCCATTGGTCCCCTGTGCGAATTCTCTTGGGGAGCAGCATACACTGTATACCTGGTGAGTGTACTTGATTCACCCATTATGTCAATTCATACCTCCACGACTGATAATTAATAGGCCTAATGCTTGTTTGACAGGGTAATTAAGGGTGTGCAATCTGAAGGAAATATACGGGTGGTGTAGACTTAAGGAAAAAAAGGTATCTGTAATTTTTACCTAAATCACAAATCATGAATGAAGAAGTCCAAATAAGAATTAAGGGCCCTGTCAACCCTTCATTTTCAGAAATGGGTTATGGACTGTAACTCAGCAACGGATAATTAAATCCAAATCAAAGTATACATTTCTAGAAGAAGATTTGCATACTGAACATGATGGTCAGCTTATTTTTGGACCAAAATGTGA
>JXSR01S026792.1:52310-67355 GCA_000969725.1 Ophiothrix spiculata | reverse complement strand
CGAAATTCTACGACCGGCATTTTTATTTTTTATTTTGTACACACTTGTTGTAATTTTTTTGATATTTACGTGTTTTTCGCCTTGAAAATGCAGTAAATACTTCAGTGACTCGATGGACATGTTTTTGTTTTGGAAGACTCTATTCGCAGTATCGTACTGTGAATAAATTCGCAGTATCGGACTGTGAATAAGAAGATGCCGATGCCAAAAATTGCAGTATCCGCAGTACTGCGAATAGTAGGTGAGCTGCCTCTTATTCGCAGTACGATACTGCAAATAGGTTAGTTTTTAGCTAGTCTCTTACAATACTTGAAATCCTCGATCGCAAAAACTACTAGTATGCGTGCAGATATGTAAAAGTCTAGCACTCTCTGTGCAGAGGTCAGCGATCAGAAATCATCACATTCTTTTTATACGTATATTCAAATAAAAATATTTCAAAATTCTTGAATTGGAATGAAATAAATGGAACTGGAAGGTGTACTACCTTTTTAGTTACGAGTTTTAATAAATATTAGCAAACGAAAAATTTATTTTTATTTTTTGAATCATTTATTTGTCAAATGTTCATGAATATATTTCGCACAAAAACACTTCTCACCTCACATATTTTGCATTGTACCATTTATCTCAAACCAAAAACTAACATTAAATTATGGAACTTATTTTATGTTGGAAAAAGACAACGTGGTAAATTTGAAATTTACAGCTTGAAACATCAGCTGGACAAGACGAAAAAGGGAACAATATCGTGAATGGCGCTATATCACAAAATGTGACGAAACGGCATACCATTTATCTTAAGATCTGGAGGTCAAACTTACATTAATACTAAAAAAAATTAAAAAAAAAAAAAAAAAGTCCGACCGTCCGGTCCTCCCGTTTTTTGGCCTGTGAGGGCAACACAACAATTTTTTTTTTTTTTGGCCTAATGTCATTTCAAAAAAAAAAAGATCAACATTTTAACCAAAGCACGACCACCGGCATTTGGGATGAAAACATGCTTTTCAAGTTTAGATTTTTTTTTTCAAAATTCATACTAAACAGAAATCAGCACCAAAAAATGCTGCAAAATTATATACTTCTGGATAGGTTATATTACATGCAGTTCTTTTTAATTTGAGGAGAATAACAAGTGATATTGGTTAAACACCAGCCTTAAACTCTCTTTTGAAATAACAGATACTTTTGAAATATAAATTTATTGTACTAATATGGGCTCTCTATATATGATACATATGTACAGATTATCATTTGATGGTCATATCCTATTTCTACCCCAGTGCCACACATCACATGATGGAAGGGGCACTGTTCACATGATTGAATGTGACTATTCAAAATTCTACAAATAATAAAGAATTGTTCAGATTCAACAAAAATCATAGCCTAATTAAGGATACATATTCATACAAAATTAGTTAACATTTGGTTCTGTAAAAAAATAAAAAAAAATAACATTCTCACATTTTTTATTAAAAGACCCCCCCCCCCCAAAAAAAAAAAAAAAAAAAAAAAAAAGAAATGATTTTCATGATTTTGCAACTGTTAGCATCTGGTTAGCATTCTGTGTACAGTCTGTGTGGTACAAATTTCTCCATGAAAAAAAACCACCCTTCCATGTTTTTTTATATACCACCTCTGAATATCAACGCCCCTCCCCTCTGAATGACAACTGCTGTTTGCTTACACAGTAAATGTGTGCTAATTATGTCGGGACAGATAATTCAGTGCTGCTTGCAAGCGCAGACTGGTATATTGGATGGTATCGCTATCATAGATAGTTCCATAGATCAAGGATGTCATGCATTACAACACACACACAAGTGGTCGGATTGCATGATAACAATGTGAACTCTTGTATCATAGAGTGGAATATATGGAATAAACAGAATGCTATATATAGTTTGATGTTACTACATTAAGCTAGTACTGGATGTCCCGGTTTTGGGATCTTATTTGCTGTCTAGCAGGCCAGGTAGGTAAGCGTTCAAACCTATAATAGGTGCCTTATTAGGGATTTCAATCAACAATGTTAACTCTCAAAGATTCAGAGTACGAAAACTGGTATATGGTATATTGAAAAATGTGAAGTACGGTATTGTAAATGTGCTGCTGTAGCTGACTGAATTACATGATATCGATGGTATACATGTATGGCTTTTTTGTGGAGGAAGAAATCCATCCAAATGCCAGGCCCTTCAAATCTGCTTTTAAAAAGGAAGGCCCCCCCCTATACCATGATTTTTAGATAGAGAATGTCCCCCTCCAATTTGTGACACAAGCACAAATTCTTAGTGTGTGGCTGCAGGATGTTCTCAAATGGGACAAAAACATCAATGAAATTAGCATCAAATAGGATACTGTACAATGTTGCGCACACGTAAGAAATTTGGCTTTAATAACACAGAACTGAAATGCATATAAAGGCTATGTCAGACCATTGAAATGTTGTTTGGAATTCATCATTAACCAACTCTCAGTGCAATATCTTTAACAACTTCAGAAACATGCTTGAAGGATTATCCTTGGTACTAAATATACATCCTACAAAAATGCTCTCAATGAATGCGACATGGACTCTCTATCTGATAGGAGGGAAAGTCATTGTCTGAAGTTCGCCAAAGGGCTTTCTCAATTCATACGTTCAATTGACCTCATCCCTCCTACCAGATTTGAGAACCATGGGAGGAACTTGCGAACAGCCAATAAGATCTCAAGCCTCCGAGCAAGAACAAGTAGGTATCAATTTAAAATTTGATAGATGGGAACTTTACAGTGAAATTCAACATTTGGAATTTTTGTCCATTGTTTAACCTCAGAAATGAATTGAAAAATAAAAATTTATAATTCTTAATTAATTTTTTTTTTTTGGGGGGGGGGGGGACCTAGAACAAAAACTACAATAAAAAAATGTCTTGATATAACATAGATAAGTAAAATTTGCAAAAACACTGCATAAATTATATTTGTATGGTATACATTTGTATGTGATGTAGCATACCAAAAGGGGAAGTTACGTAGAGGAGATTCTCTTTTTTTCTTTTTAGAACCACATTTTCCAAGCTTTTAAAATTGGCATCTTAATTTGTTGAGCTTTAAAAATGACATTATTTATATGTTGAGTTTTACAAGAAAAAATGGCATAGAATACTTTTTATTTTCCTTTGCATGATTTTATCTTTGTATTGAAAAACACATTTCCTCAAGGTACCAATTTTTGATGAGCCGCATAACCTACTATACAGGAGAAAAGTTTCTGACACACATCATTATCATGCAGTAGGGCAATGACTTGTATTATAGCAGATGCTGTTTGTGTATCATTGCAAGTACATGATTTATTAGCCACATGGTTTCATTGAAGTGACAAAATTGTCAATTCATTTGTGTAAAGTGTAAACAAACCTGGTGTTGAGCGCTACTACTATTTTCCTATTCCCTATATTGGTATGTGAATGCGAGAAAGTTGTAGGCCCTATCTGCAATAGCTGCCATATGTAACACCTTGTCATACTGGAATGCGAAAAAAGAAATCAAAATTTGCCTCCCATATCAGTGCCTCTGAAATGGTTCTTTAGGTTACGTTGTCATCTCAAAAACATTTCAAGAGCCTCTGACCCCCACCCTCCCTTGGTGGTGTAGGCACTCATATTTGGAAGTGACAGGGGATGTGTGGCCACAATCTCAGATGAAGGGTCTTTTGGTGACAAGACTTGTAAATATAAAAGGGGGTCTTTCAAGTTCAAGTTTATTTCATTATCATATACATATATTATAAATAACAATCAATAACAATACTAACAAAATATTAAAGCACAAGATGATAATGAGGAGATGACAAAAGGCCAATAAGGCCTGAAAGGGTCATCCCCCCCCTCCCCCGAAACACAAGAGTAGGGCCTACGTTTAATAGTATAAGGTGTTGACACACTGTTCTATTTTTCTTTATTCAGGGTGAGACCCCCTTAGGTCCAATGAGGCATGCATGGAACGAAGACAGCAGCTCGCCCCAATCAGAAGCCTCCCCAGACATGGATGAATTTCCAGAAATCATCAACATACCAAACCAAGGAACCAACACACAGTCACAGGTATGTTGGATTTGATTACTATTATTGTTACAAATAAATTCGGACACAAACTGACAATCTGAACGCAGCCACCGCATATCCAAAAGTTGTTCTTAAAGCAGAATAAATCGGAATCTGGGCAAAGCCGTGTCCAATCAGTAATTCACAGCACTGCGACATCGCACATGCCTGTGAAAGCGTTGTGTATTTGCGTAAATGTACATGTAATTCTGGTACGATTCATGGGTTCGAATCCATTGAACTGCATGTGTAGTGTCCTTGAGAAAAGTACTTCATGTACTGCTCTTAACCCAAGTGTCATATGGATCCAGGCCATATATTTACAGGGGGAATACCAGACTTCCTGCCATTTTTATTCTGCCATGAAGATAAAATTGGGAGTATTCGGGTTTTCGACGATGATGTATCGCACCTTGTCATAATGCGTTGATATTAAAAACGCACAGACACGCTTGAACTGTCATTCGCACAAAGTATTATTTGCACGGTTTGTCTCTACGCGCAACAGAATCTTGGCACTCGGATGTGATTTTAACGGGAACCGAGTGGACCCGAATACCCCCAATTTGAGCTCCAAGGCTGACGACGCCATAACATGGGCTGGTATACTAAGTCTGGTATCTTTCCTGTAAATCTATGGTACGGGCTCTCCAACTTGTACAGATACAGGCTGTCCCCTTAACTTTAATTTGTTGTTTTTGTAGCTGGAACTGTACTATATCAGAGAATTGATTAGTTCTGCGTAATCTTAATTCTCAAATGTGTAGAATCTGATCACATCTCTTCCCCGGGGCTTAACTGAAAGTAGTGTATTTTTTATGTCACTTGAAAAGCACATTTTTTTTCTGATTGTAAATCCAAAGATTCACTTTCAAATTGTTTACAGTTTTATACTCGATATAGCAAAAAATGTAAAGTTTATTGGTACGGTAAACCAATTTTCAATTTTGTATTTACATAACAGCCTTATCCCCAGAGATACATACTTTCTTTTGCCTCAGGAGAGTAAGCAAGAAGCAAGGATGAGTGCAAAACCTCACACAATGCTTTTTAGATGTAAAGGTCAATTAGTTGATAGTACACACATTTTAAATATGAATCCAATACACCTTTTTACATTTGTGAACCTTTTGACTTTCAGGTCTATAATTTTGATTGGTTTAGTAATTTTGTATTTGCGATTTACCGTGAACATGCATTTCATTTACATTAATTTAGTGACAAGTTTTTATTTCGATTTCTGTTTTCTATCACTCATTAATACCAATTCTTTTTAGGCAAGTGACAGTAGTAACACTGCTGGATCATCGACTTCCCAGGCGGCTAAGGTGAGGAGCCAAGTATCATCATGCTACAAAAATCTGCTTTAAACCACAACATTTATTTATTAGTTACTTTTTGCAGCCATTATGGGACCAAGTGAAACTACAGATAGCTCTGCTAGTTTTTGCTACTAATATTTGCTTTCTTCCTATGCATGCTTCTATAAAGTAACGAGCCTTTACAGACTATGTCAAAATCATATTAAGACATTAACCATTACTCGCCTTAGTCCAACAAAATCCAACAAGCAAAAATCTACTGACCTAGAAAGGTGATACGGGTATGTACTGCCCTCAAGACCCCCTTTTCACACCTTGTCTGCCGCCCCCTAGACCCCCATTCCAAGCACAACCTTTAGTTTGCAAGCCTTATTTTTAAAAATTTTCAGTTCCCTAGCCTCATTTTTTTGAAATTAAGTTCCCAAGACCCCCATTTCAAGCAAAATTCCCTTCAGTTTTCTAGACCCCCTTTTCAGAGTCAATCTTCCGTTCCCTAGACTGGGGTTTCAGATATCGGGGCTGCACACCCCTACCAAAACCAAAGTTCCCCCCACCGGGCTTTTAACCAATTATTCAAAATGCAATGGTGAGCAGCTGTGTACTAATCATATTGTATCCATAAAATGTTGGCTGGCAAATTTAAACTTTAAATCATGCTAACATGATGAAATCTTCACATTACTGGCCTGGGAGAGACTTCCCAGTTACAGGCCCCGTGTTATTTTCCTCTCCATCTTCGTATTTAATCTGGCCTCTGACATTGTTTTTTTAAAGTACTATTTATGCAACAACAATTAATGGTGATTAGTAATCAAAGGCAGCAAAAAAAGCCCTGTTTGACTGGCCCAAGCAATATATAGATTGATTTTCCCATTCATTTATAAATGGTTAAAAACACCTTAACTTTTGTGAAATTAAACTGTAAAATGGGAGTTTCAATTATATTCAATTAGCAAATCATGTATGATTCATTTGGACTAACGCCCTGTGGGGCAGGTTTTTTCTCACCCCGACCCCGTCGTTCCCCGACATATTTTTCCCCGACCCGCCCGACCCGATAAAAATTTAGTTTGCCCCGACCGACCCCGACCCGAAAGGATTTTTTCTAGACCGGACCGACCCGGACCGGCAGTTTTTCATGATTTCCCGGTCAAGATGGATATTTTTCCCCGACCCCGGGTTACCCCGAATTTCAAGTCATTGAAATAGTGTTTAACAAGGATTATGACAAATTATAGACACAGCGATTAATTGTTGCTCCATTTTATTTTCACCCGAACGACTTTTGCGTTTCCCGGACCGAATGTTAACTTTCCCCGACCCCGAGTAAACTTTCCCCGACCCGATCGACCCCGGTAATATTTTTCCCGGACCATACCGAACCCGAAAATATCTCCAAAAAAATTCCCAACCCGGTTTCGGTCCGGGAAAATTTGGGGTTTCTGGTTTCCCCGCAGGGCCTTAATTTGGACTTGTCACTTAAGTAAAAATCAGATTGATTATAGTGTGCTATGTATAGACTAGCTTTGAACCAGACGATGTTGGCCATGCCTCTCTACTGCCATATTTGATAGAGTGTTCCTCCGCGGTGTCGCTTGTGTAATTTCAATACGTAGAAAATAGTGCATTGAATAAACTTAAAAATACTTTGTTACGAATGGGGTTCATGCATGAACCCCAGAGGACTTAGAATAATACAATAAAGTGTATCATTACAGGAACAATTTTGTTATTATTTGAATATAAAGGTAAAAATATCAATTGTAATATTTTCAATATTAATGCGCCAATATAAAGCCACGTAAAATGTATCCTACCTTTGCGTTTTGGAAATCCCTAGTCCCTAAATCTAGTAGCTTCTAGTAAAACGCGACCGCCACTGCCTGCTTTGAACCAATTATTAACAATGTAAAGGTGGGCAGCTGTGTACTAATCATTTTATGCATAGGAAATTTATGAATCCAAAACATGACAAAGTCCATATAGATTAGCAACTACATGTATCAGTGCTCTCAGTGGCTTTTCAGGTCCATCTTTGTATTTCATCTGGCCTCTGATATCTACAGTTTTAAGTAGTACTGGGTATGCAACATAAAAGAGGGGAGCGTGGCCGAGCGGTTAGAGCACGGGTCTCGTAATACAGAGATTGTGGGTTCGAGCCCCGGGCCGGGCGGTTTTCGTCTCCTAGTTTCCTTGGGCACGAAACTTTACTCGCTCCATGGTCGGACAGTCACGTAAAGCCATGGGTCCCCTGTGTGAATGCTCCTTCTTGGGGTGCTGCATACAGTGTATACCTGGTGAGTCTATGGTGATTGGTAATTTTAAGGACTTCGGAGCCAAGGCTGATTGAGTCAGCATATTTTCAAACTTTCTGAAATTTTGGTCCAAAAATGTTTCTCATATTTTTCTCATTACTCATGTGAAGTTTTATGGCTGAAACATGTTCCATTTCAGAGATACAAAATGTGGACCATGTACCTTTAAGGCAGTAATAAAAAAGGGGGGAAAAACCTGTTTGACAGGTCCAAACGATCTATAGTTTCGGATTTTCCTTTTATTTTTTAATGATCAAAAACGCCCATTTTTGTACAAACTTTTGTGAAATTAGACTGTAAAATAGGAGATGCTTAGCAAATTGGACCAATTAACAGATATTCTTATTCAGTGGGTGTGGCTTATAATTCAATGAAGCAATCTGACTGGTTCTTACCCTAACTCCGCCCATCCATTATGACACGATAGATGACAGGCAGCGCGTCAAGTTTGAAACATGTAAACAAATAGGAACTACTTTTTTACAGTGCTGCGTTTGGGACTTGTTTTAGCAATTTACATTCTTATAAAGACAGGTTCATTAATTTATGACATAAAATAAGTCAAAACATCTGTATGACACACTCGATTTTGAACCGATACTGTAAATTTCATAAAATTTATTCAGTTCTTTCGACGACCGACCCAGCCTAGCTCAGGCCTTCTCACTCAGCTAAAAGAAAAACACATGTGCATGCACTGATCTCGAAGCAAAATGTTGTGGTGAACAACATAGCTTATCATTATTGTCTCGTTATTTTTTGAACTGAAATTCATGTTGCAAATAAATGTTGGCACGATTGGCAAGTCAGAGGCCGAGACGGTAAGATTGTGCCCGGATTCGTGCATTGAATTTAACACTGGACGCCGGGCCGGCCTAGCTAGGTTAGCCTCAACAATGGCCTTCCGATGAAAAGCAATGTAATGCCGGGATTGAATTAAGCTTACAGTTGCTTACCTTGCTCAGTTTGGTATAAATAATCTTCTTTACAATAACCAATGACACTGTTTTCTCAGTTTCTAGTTAAGAAAAGCAGAGTTCATGACCAAGTCCCGCTTCAAGTCTTCATGACTTTCAGGCTCTCAGCAAGCCAAATCGTGAATGCCCAGTGACAGTGTCAGTGCCAGTATTGACTCGGAAAATCGTGTCATCTATTTCATGCAATGTTACGTTTTTCAGCAAACACACCAAGTAATGATTACAATTATATCTTCATCAAAACACATTTTAGTATATTCCAATCAGATTTTGTGCAGATTTTCTTCATGGCTCGATCGTCATTCATGTCATTTGTAAACAAAACAATGTGAGATTCACCTGGTATATTAATCCGCGCCAGCTGCGCGTTGGAAAAATCGTACATGTGGATTGATTCATTATTTAGACAGGGTTGTCAGTAATTAACTAGAAGATGTCACGCTAATTTTTTAACGTAAAAACACATTAATTTTCTTAAAACGGTAAAAATCCGAATAAGAATGAGAATAAAAGATAAGATTTCTTGTTTTGCCTGTCATTATTTTATCGTAATGGGCACCCCCTGCGGGGGCACCCATTACTCAAAATAATGTACACACCCATCCATTATGAGACGATAGATGACAGGCAAAACAAGAAATCTTATCTTTTATTCTCTAAGTACTTTGTACTCTATGCCAGGATTTCCCAAATGTTTTTGATAAACGACTCCAGTCAGGACTTGTCACTAACAGTTCAGAGGTTCATGATTCTGTATTTTACCAATTGAACCCCTTTTTTCCAGTCGTATGCCATCTAAGAGGCGGCTTAAATATTTTTGGTTTTGTGACCAATTAGGTACCCATTTGTTGGAATAGTGCGTGGGGCAGATATGTAGGCCTACGATATATAATAAATGGCCAATCCTCTTATGATTAGTATTGGTAAAACCAAAGCCTTCATTTTAGGTATAATTTTTATCACTCAGTTGATAAAAAAATTCATTGGTAAATAGCTATAAAGGATATTTCCATATTGCTTAAAATTTCAAAGTGCGCAACTAACTGCAATGCATTGTTCTATGCAATCACTCAGTAGATAAGAATCTAACAATTTCATTGGTTAATAGCTATAAGGATATTTCTGTATTGCATAAAATTTCAAAGTGTTATGTGATACGAAATCATCCATGTGATACGAAAAAGTCGTATCACACAGCTCTTGTACCAGTCCAACTTGAATTACTTTTGGAACATTTAGTTATAAATAAGCACACACACTGTTGTTAGTCATGCGTGACTGACTGCAACACGTTGTACTACGTGATGCCGATAGAAATGACACGCATACATGTAGCTGTCAATCAAGCCAGGGAAACTACAAATCTAAAATTGATTGCAATGTTATAAAATAATACAATAATAGTCATTTTCAAAGCATTTTTCCTGGCATTTTTGAGTTTTTGCCCATCAAAGGATGTGTGAACTCAGTGATCAATTCGTTATCCCCTGTTTGTTCTTATATGCTATACGAAAATTATTAATGGTTTGGGTTCGTATCACACTCAGCTTTCAGCCTTGTGTGATGCGTACCCAAACCATTAATATTTTCTCGTATTGCATGAACAAACAAGGGGATAACTAAAAGTATTTCTCTTAGTTAAAAACTTTGCTTATGCTTCCCTTATTATTGGTGATGGTAGCTACTGCTAGTAAAATGGTGATGGTCAGACCGAACATGTTTCGTACTCGAAATTAACAGACATCATTTTGAACAATTTTGCTAGAAAAATCGTGAACATATCCGAGGAACTGATGAATGGTATAATCGTCCTGCATCAACCCATGAACTGTCAGAGCATATTCCAATACAGGCAGTCGATGGTGTCACACTAACGGACGAGGATGAAACGACACCAGAAAGTAATGAACCAAGGGAGAAAGAATCGCCTCCCAAACAGGTGAACAATTTTGATTGTCCTTCCGAAGACAAAGGTGCTGGGTGTTAATCAAAGAACTGCTATTATTAACTAGTTACCTCTTTTTTTAGATTAATAACTGCAAATTACTTGACATGAGTGATATTGTAGAACAATAATGCAGCATGTGATGAAGTATAATAGTAGTAGTTGTCCGCACTGAATAGGCAAAGCTGAGTGACTTGGACAACTACAACTTCAGCACAAGGAGTTATTTTTTAGTACAATATTACAAGTGACAAGTAAAAAGCAGTTATTAATCTAATTCATACATGAGGATGATTAGAATATAATTTTTCAGAAATCAAATAAACATAATGACATAATTTGTTTGTTTCCAGAAAACAAAGAAAATAAAACCATCCGTCATCCCATCATAATTTAGTTTTAGCTTTTCTTTAAAATGAAACTTGCAATACACGCATGAGCATGTTGCGCATTGTTACATGAAATTACACAAGGCACTATACGATACGCAGAGTGCATCTAAACAAGATCGATGAATACGCAAAAGTTGCGACTCGCAGGGCCTGAAAAAATGTAAATTTCCTGGCAAGCACCGTAAAATTTCCTACTGTTATTACATGCAAATTTCTCTCCAAAAGGCCACATTTCCCTCCAGAAATACATATTTCCCGTAAGGAGCTTGCTGAAATGCCCATTTATTCCCACCCTGGTTGCGAGGCAACTGTCCAATAAGGTTAACAATTTCAAAGCATATTTGATATGGGGGTGTATAAATATTAGTTTAAAACAACTCACCGTATCTCCTTATACAGAAGCGTACCGTTGTTGATTTGTGGGTTCATCCTTCATGTAAGACATCATGAACTGAAACCTAGCATGAAATCTGTTGTTAACACATGTATTGATTATATTAGTGACAAGTCTTTTGAAGCAGTCTAGCTCATTAATATCTTACACGAAGGAAACATAGATTTGTGATAAACCCACAGTTGATATTCAAGTTATATTGCGCAATAAAAATACGCGGATGCATGGATGCGTTGTTGTTGATTTGTAATGAACAACTCTGTAGCGTGTTTGAATTTATATAAATAGTTAATATTAACTCACAGTAAGTGAAATGCAATATATTGAGAATGCTGCCATATGCATGGTATGCTGGTTAGGGTACGCGACTGCTATGCGGAAGGAAAAAACTTTTAATATAAGTCTGCCAAAGGTTCATTATACTGTTTTTGAAAGCTTTCACTGTCCATCTAACAGCCTGGGAGGGGTGTTGACCTATAAAGGTGGTCTGGGATGTGTAACCTTGAGGAGTCCCCATTATGCACCTTGCCTGTCGCTTCTTCAGGGCCCATTTCAAGCATAGTCTTTACCGTACTGTTCCTAATAATCGCCCACTGGGCGGCAACATTTCATGAGGAGTGGGCGATTATAATAGAGACCAATTTTCAACATCAAAATTTGCACCAAATCGCTAAGTAAGCTTAACAATTACGACAACTTACTGTTATATGGACCCCGATAACCCGGCAGTACTGACAATTTTCATTTCCTGTTACTAGCGATTGTTGGTTAAAGCTTAATGATACACGAAAATGCTACAAAATTGAATGTTTTTTAACACTTCTCTTTTTTGGGGGTGGGCGTTTAATAGAGAATGGGAGATTAATAGAAACAATACGGTATTTGCAAAAGAAAAATTGTGGGAGAAATTTAAGTTCAGGAGGAGCTTAAATTAATCCTGAAGTCTAACCCTAACACTTTTGACCACTTCTCCTTGGAAATCTGCAAGTCAAAAACAGCAGATTTTCATCTGGATTTGAACCCACAACCTCCCGCTTCCCGATCATATTATCACTATGTCAAGCCACTAAGCAGGTGCTGCCATAGCAGCGATTTCGTGGTCATAGCTAACTCGGGTCTATGACGTATAGACTTAGGTGAATTTCTTAACTTTGTGGAATGGGATATTGTGAGAATCAGTGGGGTTAACATGTTTAAGGGTCTTTTTTCGAGTCACTTGAGTTTTCTCAAACCCCTTTTTATTGTCAATCTCCCTTCTTAAGCCCCGTAGATAAGAAAGCACACTATACCCGAAAAGTTAAGTGCTTTTTCAGACAGCTTTTCTGAGCTTGTCATGTTGACTGTATCCCTCAAAAGGTGCTTGATTTATTTAATAAAGGGGATCTGATGCGTTTTTGGTTTGCTCCTCTCATATGGAGACGTATACAGTATTACCCAACATCAGGTATCTAAAGTGCAAGACCCAGGAACTGGAATTAAGATCGAACAAACTACCACCTTCCTGCTAATATTGCTGCTAGTCTGGTATTTAAAAGACAGCTATTCGCTTCCCGCTTGAAAATACTTATGTCAGATTTCATCTCATTGCAAAATTTTATTCTATTTTTATACATTTTTCATGGCTCTCATCATTGGTCATCTTATTTATGGTCATGAATAGTTAAACTTTTAGGAAAGTACCCCAGACCACATACTGCAAAAGAATACTATCAAAATGTATTTTTGAGGGGAATTTGAAGATACATGGCCTTTATAACAAAGCCTTGGTCAAATTCTAGCATTGATGTCCTTGCTTTTTATTTTTTCTGAATTTGAATATAATAATAATTTGTTGTTAACCCTTTGAACCCGACGAGCCGGTATACCGGCTCACGTGTACATGTACCGGCTTCTAGGTCACGTGACAGATATTTGATGGTGTCTGTCAACAGGCATGGGTAGTTACAATTTTCAGTGGTCTTATTTATATTAGAAGACATCAATGAAGCTCTGAAACGATGGTTGATGGGTCAGTTTGCTCTTGTTTACTTGACCGAGGTAAACAATTCTTTAATATTTTCGTTAATTTGATCAAAATTGTAAAGAAATGTTGCTTCGCCGTAGACTACAATGTAAATGTCGAACATGTTGGTCGACATAAAAAGTAATCTTTTATGAATGCTGGTTATTGGAAAAAATCAGACTACTCTAAAATGAAAAGATAAAGCAATGGAAATCGAAATCAGAGTAAGTTTAGGGGTTATATCATGTTTTTAACTTTTGGGTTGGCCCGGGTCAGCGGTACAGATCACACGTAGAATGGCCAGGGTTCAAAGGGTTAAAAACTGCACAGCTCATCTCCTTCTACACCCCTCGTACATATCAATGACAGCGAATTCTGAATTAACTCCATGCAGGCGCAACTTTGAAGTTAATTTGATTGTGTATCACCAAGTAGTAGTGTACAAAAAATTAATACACTATTTTTGTTTCAAAGGTTCTCAGAACTCAGAAGGCAAACTTTCAAAAGGGATGCACAATTTGTCCTGAATGTACAATATTTGTCCTTCGTTGGCCTATTAATTATATATCTGCTTTCATTATCAGCTGAAGTTTCATTTATTATATGGAGTAAAGTTTCACTTGGCTTGACATAATTTACTGAAGGGCTATTATATCTGCATTTAAAAAATCTTGAACGAATATGTAGCCTAAATATTATGGTTCTACTTTAAACATATAATTAATCAATTCTTAATTTGGGCTGTTGAATTATTTATTCATTGCTTAATTGCATGTTTCTGTTTACCATGACTTTGTGCTTCAAAAGAATCCTTTTTTATTTACTTTTTGCATAACATCCTGTTTTCACTTACAATGCAGAAGTATGCAGACATATATTGTAATGATCATGATGAAGCCTTACATCAATGAAAGCATTAATAAAATTATATAATCTAATCTATATTTCATAGCTACAATTTCCATGGCAACAGGCAATGTCAACTTGTGTATTATATTGTATATAGGTCTACAGTTAGGGAAGTTCCATGAAATAAGAGCATTGGAGCAGTTCTCATGCAGAATTGCAGCAAAGTGTGGAAGGAGGAAATGATAAATGAAAAAAGTTGTTCTAAACAAAAAAAAAATCATAGTGTCCTCTTTCTGAAATTTCCATCTTGTGAGAAATCAGATCAACAAACCCCATCATTGAAATTCAATTGTACATCCCTGAATCTATAAGATTATCTTGCCATGTGAGTGTAAGAAAGTCGTACCTGCAGTGGCTGCTATGTTGTTGTTTTTAAACACCTTGTCTCTAGAAAGCGAAAAATCCCTCAAAATTGCTCTACCATTATGTCAGTGGCTCTTGAAATGGTTCTTCAGGTAACACGGTCTCCTAAAGAACCGTTTCAAAAGCCACCGACTCAAGACTGGACAGACATTTTATAGTGTTCAAATAAATGTTGTGTAAAATGGCAGATATTGCAGCTACAACTCTCTTGTAATCACATGATGATCTGTTATTTTTCTCTCAACAGGCATAACAGGATTTTTTCGCTCGCTGGCGAACCAGCGAGTGGTCTTAGAGACGGGTGGAACTGAGTCTTCGTCAAATTTAATTTT
>JXSR01S026792.1:35767-48963 GCA_000969725.1 Ophiothrix spiculata | reverse complement strand
AAAAATTCCCCCTCCATAGGCAGAAGAAAAAAAAATTGCCCCCAAACAGGACGCAAAAAAAAAAAATCAACCCTGAACCCAACTTCCTGCTCCCCTGGAAATCTAATGGTGCACCCCTTAATGATGTGTGAGAGTACTGTAAATTGACTAATTTTCACTAGGGATTTAATTTCGCTAATTTTGCTAGATTGCAAATTCGCTAAATTAAATCCCTCGCTAAAATTTTATTTACCATTGAAAGTAATGTAATAAATATGTTTTAAATTAGTGAAATTAAAATCCCAGCAAAATTGCTGATAAAATGAAATTCGCTAAAGTTTGTACTCTTGGCTGTACAAAATGTTTAAAACTTCATTATCACTATGTGTTTGAATTATTGATGCTGCTTTTTTACCAACATTTACCTTTTCCATCATTTTCATGACAGGAGAAAAACAAAACAATAGATAGTGCTTTAAGTGGTTTTAGTGTGTAAAGTGTGTGTTTTTCACTAGCACTATGGACTTTGAACATTTAGAGGACCTAAAATGCTTCCTCAGGAAAAATTGCTCTTATATGGCCCCAAAATATGTTTTAATATCACTTTGTATGTCCACACTACTAGGATGTTATGATGGGGTACAAAAGTCATCAGACGTATTGATAATGCAAAGAGGAGGTGTAGGTGGTGTAAGTGTAATGTGTGTGGGTGGTGTGTAAGTGGTTTTTGTCTTTCAATAGATGATTTCAGTTGATCTTTTCACCCTCCAGTCATAGAAATATGTAAAAACAATGACTGTCTTTGTTTGACATTATACTTGAAGATGAAGAAATTTTGTATGAGTTGAAGACATCAGAAATAAAATTGATAATATTTCATTAGCTCTCCTATTATTGAAGTCATTAAATTACCTACAAATCGTGAAATATTGAACGCAACCAGTAAACAAGCGTATCACCTCGCATAGTACAAAAGACTTATCTTTTTATTGGGATCGCTACGTCGAACAACCAATCAAGATACCCGCAGTGCATTTTCGTTGTCGATGTGCAGTTGTGCTTGCTCTCATCATATGCACCCTGCAGATTTGATTTGTAGGAAATTTAATGATTTCAATAATACTTGTTTTGATTTCCATTATTTCTAGAGTAACCTTTCCTCCATCGATGATGGCTGAATGATAAATGATTGATCCTCTACCAAAGGACAGTGATGGCACACACCTCGATGTTTCTAATAGAAAATCACAGTCTAATAAGTTCAGAACCCTTTTCTCCATACATTGTTTAGCTTGACTCACTTTATCAACTTATCAGTTTGCCAAGGGGATAACCGGCATAAAACATAACAATTTCATTAGTTTTTAAATTACCCCTTCTAAAACTTCTCTCTTTGTGTTAACAGTCTACAGGCGGGCCTAGTAGGCAACAGCGTGCATCGGTGTCCGACATCAAGAGCATCTTAGATATAGAGTCACTGACTATAAAACAGATGAAAGAGATCCTATCCAGGAACTTTGTGGATTACAAAGGCTGTGTAGAACGATATGAATTGGAAGAACGTGTTCGGAGGCTGTTCACTGAAAAACAAGAATTCAAGCAAAGAGGTAAGTTTTCTCTCTCTCTTTCTCTCTGAAAGAACCATTTAACTAACACATTTTTTGGCAGCAGACATTCTCTGATTATTGCTGATTAATTTTGTTGAGCAGCTCATCCATTGAAAAGCCAGCCAACCCTATAAGTTCATTTTTGGACCGAAAAGATGTCGCTTAAGTTAAATCCTTTATGCCAAGATGACGCTTTCATAAAAAAAACATTTAAAAATTACAACAAATTTTGGAATGAAAAGATAACTTATTATTAATATCCATACTTGTTTTAACCAAAAATTGGTTGCTTAAGGTAAATTTTATTATCCTTTGCACGCACATGTCAAGTGGAGTTGACAGCTTTCAGAAATGTTTTAAAAAAATTGTCACAAATTTCAAAATTGTATCAAGTTATTGCCAAATGTTTGATTTTGCACTCCTTGTTTAAAATTGGTTCAATGGAGTCCAATCGTCCGGTATTGGTTCAGTGATGTAGCCACCTTATATTTTGAGAATATGACTTAACATTATTGCAACCAATGTTTAAGTATTAAGTGGCCTGTTTTCAGCTCCCAAACAGGTCATGGATATTAGTACGTTTCTTTAGTAAAATGAACCTATTTTATACCAAGGCACTTGAATAATTGCTTTCTCGTTGTATTATAAGCATCTTAAATCCAACAGAAATTTAACAGGTTTGCTTAAACCAAATCATTTCTCTTTTGCTATGCAAGGTAATACATCCATAAACTTGAAATTTGGAAAGTGTAGAAAGTACAGAAGTGTATAGAGAGAGGGCAGTGCAAGGGAGGAGTGACATTAGGAATAGTAGATATATAGCATCAAAGTGATATAAGTCATATTCAATTAACATGATAATAGGTGACTAAACCATATATTTTTGATGAAGGTGTATCTGCCACTGATCACAACCTGAACGATAAAATTACAAACCCAACTTCTTTGTCATGGATAGGTCTTGCATTCATTGATGGGTCATCTTTTGCAATGGATTTTAGTAATAGAAGTTATTTAACATATTGGAAACCCCTTATTGTGACATTCTTAGTTTTTTTGCCTTTGATTCTTCTTTACCTTGATTGAAATTATGATTGTCTCAACTTTTTGATGATAAGGTCAGCAACATCCATCAGCTTCCAAAACTAAGAAAAATGAGGGCCAGCCTAGTTCTCATCCACCGGCTTATAGGGCTCGTACATCTACAAAAGGACAACCTGGCACTGGCTCACTTGGAAACGGGCAGCCCAGTTCTCGTCAACCTCCAAAGGGGCAACCTAATGGTGCTCGAACATCTCAGAAAGGGCATCCTAGTGCTCGTGTGTCTAAAGGGCAACCTCGTCAGCCTCCAAATGGCCAGTCAAATCCTCAACTACCAGTGGCTTCGTCTAAAACCAAGAAACCAAGCGGAAAGGGAAAGGTATAATGTGTGGGTTGCTCTTGCATTTTCAGATGGAATTATCACAGAATAAAGAACAAAAAAAATATAAGGAGAACACCTCTCTGGGGAATATTTCGAAAACCCACTTGCTATTGTCAGTTTCTATTGTTCTTAA
Source organism: Ophiothrix spiculata (assembly GCA_000969725.1). Taxonomy (NCBI): domain Eukaryota; kingdom Metazoa; phylum Echinodermata; class Ophiuroidea; order Amphilepidida; family Ophiotrichidae; genus Ophiothrix; species Ophiothrix spiculata. The sequence continues at coordinate 45,821 of JXSR01S026792.1, read as the reverse complement.
TAATGCAACAACCTCTAGCTAGGACAGGGCAGGTGATCATTTAGTTGACCCATAATTTTCATAGAACCAAAATTGAATTTGAAATTTCAAACTGGGATGAATTCCATCTGTGTAACATTTAGATCACCCACATATAGCAAATGTCAAATATATACCCAAGGGAGATATTAGCTATAGTCAGCAAGCTATGTTACTAACAGGCTGATTAGAAACAATTTGGTTTGGTGGCAAAAACTGGCTGCACTGACTATATATCAACTTGTGGCAAGTTCCATCCCTCTGTTACTGGCAGGCTCTTGGCAATAATCACTTCAGTAGCAAGCTTTATATTAACAATTGGGTGAATTAGATGGTGGGAATTTGGTGGCAGGGACCAGCAGTTAAAATGTCAGTCTGTGACAATTTCCTTCCAGTCCTGGATATCTTACTGCGAGAGTTTTGGAAATAATCATCAAATTTTAAGTATAATAATAAATTGAAGAAGGTGGAAAAAATATGGTTGCAGTACTCTGTGTTAATCTATGACAAGATCCTTCCTAATCTCTTGGACAACTAACTACAAGAGTTGGTAGTGAACACCAGTATGGATTTTGAAATAATCAATTCAAAATTGCTCTGTTTTAATAGTAGGATAAGGCCAGAAGGTAATAATTTGTTGGCAGGGACCAGTAGTTAATGTCAGTGTACGCAACTGGATATCTTACTACAGGACTTGAAAGTGAAACTTGGATAGTGTTTGAAACAATCATCAGCAAGTTTTGTATTAATTGTAGGATGAAGTGAAGAAGGTGGCAGTAATTTGGCGGACCAGCAGTCAATATCCATCTGCGACAAGATCCTATAATAGATACTTTGCTTCAAGAGATGGTAGTGGACACCAGGATGGTTTTGGAAATAATCAATGGCAAGCTTTGTACTCACAGCACAGATGAAGTTGGTGCTGATATCACTGAGGGGCTTTCTAACCTTGACAGCTGTCTGTGCACAGAAAACTTCTCTCAGCCTCTTTGACAGCTGCGGTCCTCATCACTTTGGATGGTAGTTGCACAGTACCCAGCAGCTTCATTACAGCAGATGGAGTAGATAGTAATGGTTTGTGGCAAATATCAACATGTGACAATTTTCATCCCTGAATATCCATCCCACTGTCATCAAATTCATACAACATCTGTGTGTGTGAACCAAGGAACTTATAAGGGGAATCTGGACTCACCGTCATTTTGATTTGACTGTTATGTAAGTCCTATGGGATGTCAGCCATCTTTTATTGTCATGGAGGGTGAGTTATTGTACCTCCGGCATTTTAAAGATCCACACTTTGAGGGTCTTTGAAACAGATTAGCGGGAAAATAGGTGTACTTTGATCAGAGCAAGTCGCAATACACACTACTTGAAACGCAGACATGGTTTGCGCATGAAACAAAATGCAAACGCTGTAGATGTATCAAGTGAAGATTTAAGCAATCAGCCTGTATAATGGGCTAAACTCCCAACAAATCTGGAGGTACAATAACTATGCTCCAAGGGCAACAACAAGATGGCGGTGAGTCCAGATTCCCCTATAGAATTTCCTTGGTGTGAACACTTGGGATGATTTCGGCAATGATCAACAACAAGCTTTATATTCATAGCAGTCACTGTCATCACAATCAGTTAAGGCCGCAGGAGCAGGAAAAATTGGCACAACAGGTTTCTGAAAGTTCTAAAAAAGCTGCTTTTTTGACCAATTTTCAGCCTCAGCTCGTGGTTTTGGCGTAAGCACTTTCTCAATTTTTCAAAATTGGTTGAATTGGTGCAAGCTCAAAATCCTTAGTGGGAACACTATATGGCCTAAGCATTAGTCTGCAGCAAGCAATGTACTAATAATGGGTTAGCAGTAATCTGGTGGCAGGGAACTAACAATCATAGCACATATATATATATATATATGTTTTAATCATAAGACTTTGAACGGAAGCAAAAAGGATATCAAATGTAAAATAATTGATCACACTGTAGCAATAATGGGGCAAGCGCCACTAGACCTTGGAATGCACATTTATCAACATTCTAAGAATGCATGTACTTCCGACAGATGCACCAATGTGAGCTTGACAAAGTGTTTGTGCCCCGGGGGACCACTGTCATTGCAAGGTGGACACCATGCTCATACATGGACTTTCAAAATGGACCCTAAACGAGTATTTATCTTTCGTCCATATGATACCCCAAACAAGTATTTTGTCATCTTTTCCCAACCCTAAACAAGTATGTTCAAATCAAGTCTAAAAACATACCCTTTTCAAGTAAGCCTTCAAATTAAACATATCCTTTTCAAGTAAGCTTTCAAATTATGTTTTCATCAGATGTTCTAAACTATATACCACACCACACAACTTTCTTTCATCATTAAAATAAAAGAGTACAATGAGACTCGCTGTGACAACTCCGTTCTGTTTTCCTGATTTCTGTGGGCCTGAGCCTTGCTTGAAAAGGGTCAGTCCTTCAAACTATAACAACTTATGCACTGCGTTCAGTTACCGATGTTGTGAAAGTTAGAGCGAAAGCGCCACGTCAAGGACTGGAAGTATTTAGTGTACTTGCTTTTACCAGTCGTCAACACGGTCAAACAAAATTTCGACAGTTGGAAAGTACAACAGGGACCGCTGATATTTTATTTTTCGTCCGGATTTTACTTTACGCCCCGTTATAAATCTTCAAACATTTCTGAAATATTCATGTCTAAAAAACTTCATTTTCATGGCATGCAAAATATATACCCTTTACAAGTATCCAATCTGGAAAACTATACCCTTTTTTCCTGATTTTTGCAATTTTGATACCCTTTCCGATGTACTCGCGTACATCGCCTTTTCGAGAAAAACAACCCTTTTTACTCGTTTTTGTGTACGCGCATGGTGTCCACCTTACAATGGCAGTGGCGCCCCCCCCCCCCCAACCCCCGAGGTTTGTGCATTGACGGTGGACTTTGCAATTGTTGTGTTGTCAATTGGCAGTGGTCACATGATGAATGATGTTTCATTGTATTTTTTATTGATTTATTGTTATCGCTACAGTCCGGTTATAAAAGCCAATAATATTGTAAATCATTTCGTTGGCAATCTAGCAAACCGGCATATGTCCAAAATTTAGAAAAAATTTAGAAAAACAGTGTTGAAACTTATAATATGCCAATGTAAACATTTTAGTTGATAAATGTTGCTAATTTTATTCGACTTATATGACTCAAGTAATCTTTAACACTAAGTTATTTCTTGTTCATTATCAAGTATAAATAAGTTGTTAAAGTATGAACTATGACTATAATAGATATTGAGCTTGTTTAGGTTATAATTTATGTTTATGTTATGTTCAGGTAAACCGACATATAATGTCAGTTGTCTGATTTTACTTAATAAAGGCCTATATTAGTGGGTTCTTAAAATTCACAATTATCATTTAAATCATGCAAAATTTATGGCTTAATGGTCATGAATTGAAATTCAAAATATTAAGTACAAATGGAATTAATTACAAATCAACAGAACACAATTTTATTTAATGTGTTGAAATCCAAGATATGCTGCTTTGCTAGTAGAATGTCAAAGATTTTTATTGGTTTACAAGATCCTTAATTTGATAAAAACCTGTTAACCACTTTTCTCCTATTCAAAGAAATTTCACAAATGAAAGTGTAACAAATAAAAATGAATATTGTTTTGAATTGGGTCTGTAATACCAGAAAAGAGCTTTTCCAAAACTGTGTGATTTAAGTGAAGAACTATATAAGTGACCATTCACTATATAAAGCCTAAAAAATAGTTGTTGACTTGCCCTTTGATGGTGAAATTGATGGTCGTTCGGATCTTGAAAATTCTAAATAAAATGCTTCTTGAAAATTCTTGAAAATGGACACAAAAAAACTGAACAAAATAGTTTGTATAAATATTTTTTATTCAAGATATATGCTTGTTCCAAGCAAATATATAACATTCTGTGAGTATTGTTGTAAATTCAACCAAAATATCATAATATTTTTACCAAATGCACTGTTGAGTCAGGCAAAAGTTCACCCAAAAAAAAAGGGACCCTAAATTTTAGAAATTTTGGGTCGGTCGCAAAGGGCAAGTCAAAATTTTTTTAAAGGCCTATCCCTCCAGGAATGACCAGCCCTTTCTTGTTTTATTGCAGATTCAAAAAGATGTTTTTACTTATCTTTGAATGTGTTTATATCTCAATTTCTAGGCATGACAATCTTCCTGTTTAAACAGGAATTCCAGGGGGAGGTTTTGCCAAATTTATGGGTTTTCATGTTTTTTATCCCGTTTTCTTGTTTTTTTCTTCTTGGAATTTCATACTCATACCTGAGTTTCTACTCCTACTAAATGACCATTGTCGACCGACCATAATTTCACTAGGACTGGAAGTTGACTGAAATTCAATGAGGTGTCAGTTTAATCCTTGTAACGGTCTTTGCATATGTTTCAAAAAGTGGAAATGATAAGAGGGTGTATTTACGACTGGTTCGAGATGAATGGTCACAAATCGGATTCAAAAGCAAATATAACAATACTTCAAATAGGTCTGGTGATGGTGCTGCTGCAGTGGGGCAAATTAGCAACATGCTGTAAGGTTGGCACTTGTCATATGGACGCACACCACCAAATAATTTCATAGGCGAGAATAAGTTGATGTGAAAGCATGTACATCATTGCACTCCTAAATAAAACGCTTCAAACAAGGTGCAAACAATGTTTTGGCAAAGTTTCACTTTAACTATGTTCTCTGGGAGATATCTTATCAGACTTGTGAACAGTTATCCTAAAATTGCTGTTTTTGTGAACTTTGTGAATGGATTGTTTTGGAGTGTTTAGAGAAATGTTTTGCCAAGTTTTAGAATAAAACACTGTAAGTCTGTCCAGTGTTCATGGCAACCTAGCAAAAAAATCTTAAAGGTTAGCATATATATTTTTCGACTTTGTAAGGTCAGCAAGATCATTATCACTAAAATGAAACCAAACGTTTAGGCAACCAGTTGCTCTATAGCCAAGAAATCTAACAACATTTAGAGACTGTTTTACATAGGAATATAAAGGCGATGTATTTTGTGGTGTGTGTTTTAAGACAATGCAACTTTGCACTTCACAGTTCTAACAGTATACAGTGTACATGTAGTATGAAGTAGAAGCCAGTTGAATTCTGCAGCTGAAATCATTTTGTGAATGCATATGTAACCTGTTTATTTATTCATTTGTATTTTCAGAAGAAAAAGCAGCAGAAAAATTAAAAGATACCAAAAATGGTAAGTACATAATATAATAATAGTCTGTGGGTACTCAAGATGGAAAAAAGCCATGTGTAAGGGCACATAGAAGAATTTGTATTGATAATCAGTCTCTATCCAACATGTATGTAAAAAATTGACGAAGCACAAATGAAAGTATTTTTGTATCCCTAGGTAATTTTAAAACTTTTAATGTATGTTTCTCAACTATCTAGATCAGGTGCATCAACAAGCATAATTTGGTCAGCTAGAAAAATCAAATCAAATTGAATCAAACCGAAGCTGTGGCCTAAATGTGCTCCAACACTAATGAGACAGATACATTTACTACACCTCTTGAATATTTATAAGTTAATACAGTTTTTTTATTGGTTTAATAGCGGAGACGCACAAAAAGTATTTTTGGCTACTTTCCCGCGTGTGCGTTATTACTCAAATACTGCAGCGCGGGTGTGCTTTAACGCGTTGCGCCTGTTTGTTTTACACACACACGGGGAAAGTAGTAAAAACTTCCGCATGGTACTACCGTATGGTAAAGTCCAAAATTTTCCGCTTTCTAAACTTCAAAGTCCGCGTTTTGCCGTGGTGCATTTTTTGGCTAATTTCCGTTTTGTTAGTTTTCCTTGTGTACTGCAGATGACCTTTGATCTGCACGTAGGCCTACAAGGGTTGCTGATTTTGTTAAGTTTTGAAACTACTTGAAATATTTATTTAATTTCAGTCCAAGAATGTTGACTAATATCATGTTTTTTTGTTAATTTTGGTGGATTTTGGACATTTAAAAAGAACAAAATTGCTCCAGTTGTGTTTTCCGCGTTATAGCCCCGATTCGCAACGCTGAAAACTTTGGACTCTACCGTATGGCTCACAGCAAATTATTGAATTTGTTGATTTTTTATATATTTTCAAGTTATATTCTGACTCTTTTTTAGGTGTAGCAAAACAAATACAACATGGTTTATTTCAGAGAAGTATTGCAAAATACTGTCCCTCTGTGTTGGATGATGGTGCGCCTCGGAAGGAAGTCTCCATCATCCAACACTTCGGGGACAGTATTTTGCAATACTTCCCCGGGATACTTCCCCTCAAACCATGTTGTATTTGTATACACTTGCATTTTACTTCCTGTGCAATGTGTGTGTTTCCAACCAAGTCTGTTGTTACCTGCGCCGTACTTGATGGGCAGCAGATATTACAGAGAATTGCCAAACAGTTGTATGTGCACTCGAAGAAAAAAAAGTCCAGGGGAAAAATATCTCCACAATCATTATGGCAGGCATCGTTTCACAAAGGTTAACAGGGTGGTCAAAATGAGTACCAATTCACCATTTAAGGGCATAGTTTAACCCTCATTTTCTGAAATATTTTATGCTTTGTAACTCAGCAACCGATAAGTAAATCCATATAAAAGTATACATTTCTAGATGTGGATTTTCATGTAGAAGATGATGGTTAGATCAGTTTTGGACCAAAATGTAAGATTTTGGACCAATAGGCCAAAAATAATATAATTATATATTTTGGCCCTATAATTGGCCAAAAATGACACAAAAAATCATTTTGGGCTAATTTGGGACCTATTTTTGGCAATATTTCAAAAAGTAAGTCAAAAATCAAAAATTTGAGAAAGTATGTATGCACCATTTATACAGATTGTCCACGAATGATTTATACCCGGCTATTGGATTTTATTATGGTCCAGTGGGTAAGGTTTTGGTCAAACCTGGTTTCAAGTTAATCATGTCTTAAGGTTTCTGAAGAATTTTGAATTTTTCAAATCGAATGTTCCTGTGGAAAGTTATAGAGATTTTTCTAAACAGTGTATATTTTGCGAATTGTAAAATTGTAATCAGAGAAATTGTTCAACTTAAATAGGAAAAACTGTATAATACTGAAACCCTCTTACTTTTCTAAAGTTAAAACGCAAAATACAAATTAGGTTTATTGATTGATTGTATTGGATATAAAGGGTGTCCTTGAGAAAGAAATAACAATTTGGGTTATGGTTAAACAGCTTTACAATGACCAGTATGTTGGGTGTTACACGCTTATGAGAAACCCACCTAGGAACTTCACATTTGACATATGGCAACCAGAAATTAGCAGTTTGGATGAGTATTGTGGGTAGCAACTCAATATTAGGACCAATATTTGTCGATCAATACGTCAACGTGCGGAAGTATGTTGACATAATCAACAGAACTCTGGTTCCTCAACTTGCCCACTTATATGGTGTCCTGCTCCGTATTTGAATAAGACTATATCGCTATTTTGTGTAGGAATATATTCAGAAGTCTCCAAAGTAATGCTTTAGATTATAGAAAATTACAAAACCCAAGAGAGAAGATTTGAAATTGACCAAGTTGTATTCATTAAACTTTACAAGTATTAGTACGCTTGCATATTACAAGTATTTATTATACCTGCACGATTATTTGTACAGATCAAAACCACGTTTGCTGGATTTTTAATTACGTCATCGCACAAAGCAATGAAGCATGATATGTTGATGAAACCTGTGGAAAATGTAGAAAACTCATCAATTAATGTAGAAAAGCTGTTGGTTTTATGAAAAATTACGATTTAGTATTTTTTCCGATTTTTTGAAACTGGATATAAATCATTCGTGGACAGTCTGTACTACAGGCAAAATAAAAAAATTCTTGGACAATGACAACATTTACAAATAACAGGGCCCTGCACTCTGGATTTCTGTTTATGCTGTCCAGTCAGTTTTTTCTTCGGGACTATTTGCAGATGTAGCTTGGTCGTGATTTGCACTCATGATTGCCCCAGTGAAAATTACTGACACTTATAGTTTATCTCAAAGTTGTTTTTCACTCGTTCACTGGGTTTTTATTGCCGACACTTGTTGTTAAGCTGTTCAGCGTAGTGATGCACTAACTTACGCACGTATCGACAGTGCGTGAGTTGTTGATTTAGATTGCTTATTGCCACGTGATTCACGCACGTTAAAAGTGGCGTTCACGACTCGAATTTGAAAGAAAAACAACATTGAGACGTACTCTATAGTGAATTTGGATTTGGATCTAATGTTCCTGGGCAATGAACTTTAATTCCTGGGCCTTCATAGTTTTGTACCATTGTTGTTGGACTTAATTCCTGTACTTGAGAGTCATCAGCTTGACGCGCGAACCACAACCATGAAAATATACAATTGTGTATGATACTTTTAGATATACTTTGCAGGCTAGGTATGCGTCCATGAATTAGATCCACAGACTAAAGACAGTTGACTTTTGGTATTGTTTTGCCTGACAGTATAGGCGCAACTTGCTTTGTTCTGGGACTGTTCTTTCAAAATTCCCACTTTACCATGTCTTTCTATCATGCAATCATTCAATTTGGGCAGGGATTTTCATGTCTATAGCAAACATGCAGTGGTGTCTGATGCGAGCGTTCATTTCAAGGTTATTTAGTTCGCGTGTACGCACACGGCTCTGAGTACGCGTTCACGAATTCAATCCAACAACCAAAGTTCCTGAACGATAAGCACGCATACTGCATGGCAAAACAATATCATTAACGTCATGGGGCATCTAGATTATAAGTATCACTCAAGATGATACTGTAAACGGGGTTATATTCGCGAGGGTTTAATTTCGCGAATCAGCATCTAACTGCGAATATAACACCCCGCGAATACATTTATTTTATGTGCAGGTATATGTAATAAAGCATTAAAATGCTAATTTAACATGCGCGAAAAGGTCGCGATTGTCTGGTTTAGAGAACAATTCTGCTCGCGAAAATATTCCCGTTTACAGTATTCCATTTTTACAGGAGGTTCGATGACAATTTCAGCACAGTCAAGAAATTTGACTGTTCAAATCAGCATAAGAATCAAAGCTATAAATTACACATGATTTTTTCTGTTTATCTCGTTGCAGGAAAAGCTGAGGACATTTATGATTTAGACCCTGACGTCTGTTGTAAGATCTGTATGGATGCCCCTATAGACTGTGTACTCCTAGAGTGTGGACACATGGTGACGTGTTCCAAATGTGGCAAAAGACTAGCAGAGTGTCCTATCTGTAGACAATATGTTGTCAGGGCTGTACATGTCTTCAAATCATAGTAGTGGGAGTGCTGGTGGACTTGTGTTGGTTTTGGAGTCTCTGTCAGTCGAGTGCTGGTGGACCTGTGCTGGTTTTGGAGTCTCCGTCAGCCGAGAAGTTGTTACAACATACCCTCAAATTGATCCCCATTTCGTGGGAGTGCTGGTGGACCTGTGCTGTTTTGAAGTCTCTGTCAGCCGAGAAGTTCTTACAACATACCCTCAAGTTGATCTCCATTCCGGAACAGAAATGGCATTTGATATTAGTGTGGTTTCTCCAACTAAATTTACGGCATAATTTTAACTGTGTCATTGCCTTGTCATTTTTATCACAACAGTTGAAGCACAAGGTCAATTCTGGGTGACAATTACAGCAAGTTAATGACGATGGTCGTTTGTTGCAGATATGACAAAAGAACACGCGGTACACTGAAACCACTGTTTATTATCATGATGAGTAATTAACTGTGCAATGCAAAGAGGCACATTATCATAACCAAATAAACAGTTCATCAGTTTTGAACAGTTGTAATCATGAATGAAAGATAAGTTAAAAGGTCACTATGAGGAGGATATTGATACAGATGTCTGTCAAGTTTTAACAGATCTTGATATATCCATAGATCATATACAGGGTGTCCCAGAAAGAATTAACTCCTACCTTTGGCGGGTCATAACTTTTACAAAATACAATAAAATCAATAAATTTAACT
>JXSR01S026791.1:15259-36209 GCA_000969725.1 Ophiothrix spiculata | reverse complement strand
CAGTATACTCTTGAGTATATTTATTATGCCTTCAACTGGAATAGGGGGTGGGTTCTCTACTTTGAACATCCCATACATTGTACTCTCCAGGAAGCATGATAAGCTTACCTCTATTTGCAAACCCAGTATACTCTTGAGTATATTTATTATGCCTTCAACTGGAATAGGGGGTGGGTTCTCTTCTTTGAACATCCCATACATAGTACACGCCAGGAAGCATGATAAGCTTACCTCTATTTGCAAACTCAGTATACTCTTGAGTATATTTATTATGCCTTCTACTGGAATAGGGGGTGGGTTCTCTACTTTGAACATCCCATACATGGTACTCTCCAGGAAGCTTGATAAGCTTACCTCTATTTGCAAACTCAGTATACTCTTGAGTATATTTATTATGCCTTCAACTGGAATAGGGGGTGGGTTCTCTACTTTGAACATCCCATACATGGTACTCTCCAGGAAGCATGATAGGGCATCCCATTGTAGGTACGATGGACTGTGAGGCGTACACTTGTCCTTCCCTGCAAATATTTCACAAAGGAAGATGATGGATGTTGGAACCAGTACACTTTTGATCCCATCAGAATTTCAAGATAGTGGTCAAGCTTTTGGTATGATGAACCTTGCAAGTTTAATTAAGCAATTTTTAGAATGTATGTTATGCACAACATGTAGGTTCACTGTCAGTGTTCCAGCTAAGGTTTGGCGTCCAAAGACATTCGCTCGCCCAAGTGACATTCGCTCACCCTGCAGAGAAAACTTCGCTTAGACGGGAAGCGACATTTGCTACACTTCAGATTGAGTGGAAGCGTAGATCGCTCAGAATATTCTTGGGTTTGTTTTGTTAATAATCACAGCACTGCTATATGCGCGAGTGACATTCGCTTTCATCGACTTAAACGATATCCGCGCAATTAGAGCGATATTCGCGCAATTAGAGCGACATTCGCTCTCCGATTAGAGCAGCATTCGCTCTCCTTTTTAGCGAATAAATCAGGGCGAATGTCCCTCGGGCGAGCGAATGTCTTTGGATGCCAAGCCTAAGGCGCAGGAGCCAAGAAAATTAAAGTTACTTTTACGAAAACTGTCATTTTTAGATGGAACAAAAGTATTATGTCAACATTTTGCCGAACCTAAGTATAGCTTTTCCAATGAATTTGAAGACATGTATTGATCAACAAACATGATGTTCTATCACGTGGAATTGAGTTACACAAAGTGCTTAAAGTAGCAATTGCTCAAACTGATTTCATGCTATCTGCTGGCACCGTCATGAAAGGAAAACAAGATTCACACTATTTAGTTGATCGAGTTATTTACAATCCGTTCAAATTAGCCATCAAGTCCACAATAAACTTGATTTGGATCATATTAAAGCCCTTACTAATATTGTACTACAGGGTGTCCCAGAAAGAATTGACTCCTAGCTTTGGAGGGTCATAACTTTAAATACAATGAAATCAAAAAAATGAACTTGAAATATAACATACGGGTCATAGACTATTTTCATTTCATTGCATTCTTTTAAAGTTACGACCCTCCAAAGCTAGGAGGTAATTCTTTCTGGGACACCCTGTATGTCAAGCTAGAAAATGTGGTCAGCATGACATGGCAGGTTTAAAAGAATCAAGATTTGCAAGTAAAAAAGCCACATGCTAACTCCCATTCATATATAAAGCTTTTAAGAAACCCGCTGCCAAAAATTCTTCATCGGAAAAGATACACTATAGTACAAATAAAATGATAAATGAAGAGGATGGCAAAATAAAGATAAGGAACAATGCTTACCATGTTCCCATTGTAATGGCATCCTTGTGAGTTGATTGAACCATTCTACTGTAACCTGAAATGTTTGCTCAGTAAACTGACTGGAACATAACCGGATTATTTCCATCTGCTGGTTGCGATGTCCTGCTATAAAAAAAGTTTCTATTCAATATTTTCTCTAAATGATTTTCCTTATAATGCTTTCCATTTACAGCAAAAAAGAAACCTTTATGAGAATTAACTACTGAATGGACTTTTATACAGTTTGGAGATTGGATAACATCATTTGCTAGAAACAGCTGACTAATGGTTTATTCATAGTCTGTCTAGACAAGATGCTGATAAACCATACATAAACCCTGATTAGACATTAACTTGACAAAGCAAACCTAGATTCTTAAACTTGCTTAAAGTAAATGGTTAAGTACTAACAGTTTTGCTCTAGTTTCTTCTGGTTAATCGTAGGCCTGGGAGTTTCGGGAATTATTGCTCCCGAGACTCGAGTTGGTTTTTCGGGCGGGACTCGGGATTCCCGAAAATAATCTCGAAATATGAGAGTGCCGTTCACGTACGCAAAATTGTGTTTCATTGCATGTACTATGCTATGTCATGTGTGTTAGACTGCCGAATATGGCAACTTATAATGCTGTCATTTTTTGACAATTTGATACAGATTTTCAGACTTACCAAACCACTAGTCTGTAAGAAATGTTTTTAAAATAATGACGAAGTCCTTTAATTTTATTATTTTCAATGTGAAATTCGTGGTCGAACTCGGGTTGCGCTGTGTTCTTTTTGTCCACTAGCTATAAGCTTGTTGGTCGTGTTTCGTGTACACCATGTGGTACACGGTTCAATTTTTAGATGATGGAGAATTTGTTAATGCATTACTATAATTCGAACTGTTATAGACCAAATTTTTTACCAATACATTGTTGCAACCAAAAATATTATAAAATGAAGGAAAAGTAAAGATTATTGCGATAAAATCAAGATCAAAATGTTGCTTTTTTCATGTTATTTACGCAAATAAAACCCGGAAGTAAACGGCACAATTTCAGCGGTACCCAGTTTTACGTTGCTCCAATGCAATGCTACTAGTACCGGTGGGAAAAGATCGCGTGACTCGGTGATTCGATCTTGTTATGAACTGCGCATGTGTAAGTGTGATAGTTAGTAGTTTATGAAAATAAGAACATCGCCATCTAGTGACATTAATAATAAAATAAACAAAACAAGTTCATTTTTCGCGATCGAAGCGTATTTTTTTTGATGATAAAATGACATTTTATCGGACAGTTTGGTTTGTTTCGTGTTTTCGTCTATCGCATATTTCTTACGGAACACGAATCTTGCGTTCGTGTACCGGTACAACACTACTTTCGGATCATTGGAAATACATTAAAATGGATTACTACAGCTTGCATACGTAAATTGTAAGTTCAATTACACCAAAGTATTACACCTACTACGAAAATGAAAAGTTGGTACTTTTAACTTGGTACCACTTTCGGGAATCGGGAACATTTTTTGGTTCCCGAGTCCCGACTTTCACGGGCGGGACTCGAATTCCCGGGTCCCGATCCCAAATTTAGTTAATCGTCATACAACAGTGATCCTTGAGGACCAAATACATAATACAAAGTTAAATCTGAAGTTGAAAAATCATACATCATTGATATATATAGTATACACACCTCCAAAGAATTCATTGAATTTCTCTTCACTGTCAAAATCTAACCTGGAGTACTCGCAGCTTGGGGAGTCATCTCTGGACGGGTAACCAACCTACAACAGTAACAACAAATATACAACAGTTTACGTAACAAATAAGATAGATCGTTGTCATTTGAGTCACGTCACATGCCATTTCAGGTGTCATGTAACATATCATGCAAATTTGGTTCTACTCATATTAGTGTCTGACCAATCTGATCAAATGTCAGAATCGGACCGATTTTAAGCTTATCTGAATCGGAATTATGAACAAATCTTTATTCTGCCTATCTCACAACTGATTTAACAAACACTAGCAAAAGTGCAAAATATCAAGTTAATTGCATAGAAGTACCAACCAGACTTACTAGAACCAACAGGCAACATCAAAATACTATAAATAAAACATATTTTAGCCTGGAACTAACTATGACAAACCACATGATACGTACGTAAATGATCCATGGATTCACTGATATTGCCTTAACACTTAAGTTACCAAGGCATTTCCCACCCGTTAGTGCCCAAGGGGGAGGGAGGTTCCTAGGGACACCCCTTAAAAAACGCCCTTCCGATATGAATTTTAAGTTGAAAGTCTGGTTAATGATAAAGCATGTAAATAGGACCAAAATACAGAAAACAATTTGAAAATCGGATGAACCGTTTCAAAATGTCGGCCGAAAAAACATTTTTTATTTTCCTGCCAAGATTTCAAAAACCCTGTTCCCACAGGAATTTTAGCATGACATTTTGCTCAAATTTGCACATTGTAAGTACAATTACATTGCCAAAATAAAATTAGAAAAAAATATTTTGTTCCAATTATATATGCAACACAAATTTGAACAGCGCCCTCTAAAAATCACTTTATGCTAATTAGCACGAAAATGACTGGATCAATTTCAATTTTTTTGCCACTGAGGGACCTGCTGCGTTAAGTTTGACAATTACATGGAGTGGCGATGTAAAAAATTTTTTGGTCACTTAAGTGTTAATGTCAGCAATTTATTGTCCTTTGTAATATACACTTAGGCCCGTATTCCAGAAAGATGTTTAGCTAAACCATTGTTTAACTGCGCATCAACTGTTCAGGAATGATATGCATCATTACAGTTTTCAAGCAGAACAGTTCAATGAGTTGTGCTGTTAACGAGAAATAAAACCTTGATTTAGCTAAACACCTTTCTGGAATACGGGCCTTAGAGAATCGGAAGTGGCCAATTTGAAACTATAAGTAAGATCCGAATCGGTCGATGCCGATCTGGGTAGATACTATACATATGGAGATAATACAAATGTTCTATTCATTTTGGCAAATAACAAATGTTCTCAGATGTAGGAATGCTTTAATTTGAACCAGATTAGATAATTCCACAGATTAAAGAAAGTACAGATAGAAAACAGGTCTATTTGCACCCTAAAAATTCAGCTAAGTAAGGGGATTGAGCCAGGCGGGCGGCATGCTTGGATTGACGCTGCGCCAGTGCGTAGTGATTCCTATATTAGACTTGGTCCCGCAATGCTCCCCAATGCTTTCACGGTGTTTTTGCATGGAAATTATTCCTGTTAATAATTTGCAATGTATTTTTGACAATGTTTTGGCAATATTGTGAATGCATTTAATAATTGCTTTTCAAAAAACATTTTGTGAATGCTTTGATGATGCATTCCTAATGCATCAAGAGTTTTATTCTAGGTGCATTGGCGATACATTTGCCATTTCCAGATGTAACATTCACAGTGGGTCCCATAGATTAAGAGAAGAAATAGCAGGCTCCCCACCCTGATATAGTAGGAATATTAGTCCCCTGATTTTTATCCAGGTTGTACAGTAAAGAATAGGCTAGGCAAACAGCAGAATGAAGGATATAGGTTTTGCAATGTGTTCTGAATGCATCCAGGTCATCCATGGCCAAAGCATTGGGAGCCATTATGGAACTGTGTATGTATAGACCATTCCTATAAATAGCATACTTCCGCCGTTGGTGGAGTAAATTCACCCAATTATGGTCAAAATATTTCATCTTTACTATTCAGTACCATTCTGCATCTACATTTAACACTTAAGAGCGCCAAGAGAAGCCATTTTGAAATATAGGACGGTATTTTTTGGGTGTATTCATAATAGCTGCCTCTTGTTGAATACCTTCTAAGGTTTCCTTATGAGCATGAATTTTGAACCAAGCATATACCATTTGAAGTATGTACTTAAGTAAATACTAAGTTGATACTAAATTTCAAAAGAAATACAAAATTATATGACAGTTTTATTAATTTTATAAATAAAATAAGCATATTTTTGTAAATTTACTCTAAAGCAGGAATTGATTTTTACCTCATGAATAATTAATGTGGTGCAAACTGCACCATTTGGCGCTCAAAGGGTTAAAGGACTTCAACAAAACTCAACAGGAATGTTGTCTGACCAATGGCTATCCATCTATCGTTTTGACTGGTTCCCTGTCTATAGTTTGGGTTCCAGGTGGCATTTTTGGCTCCACAAGAAAAATGCTATAACTCGACTTTAGTAAAGGGAGTTGAAAATCATTCTATTAATCAAGGTTTCAAGGGCTTTTATATACAAGTTAAAAAGACTTACAAAGACTTTTACAAGCTGGAACAGAATACAAAGAATGTATGATGTTTAACTAGTCTTCAAAGCAATTATTTTTTGAATACTGCAACAAAAATTACACATAATTCCTTTAAGAAAGCCAAAAGTTGAAAATTCCCAGTCCTTCAAAATTCTGGAAACTGTTTCCAAAATTACCAGAAACTTTCCGGCCCTTTGCAACCCTACGAAGTACGGATCATTCAATTATTTATTCATATAATGAAGCTATTCCATGCCAGCTGCCGAAGCAAAGTTTAGAGACTCTTACCTTTAACAATTTCTCTGTGAAAAGCTTCAATAACTGTGGAATGATTTCTGTGATTTCAGCCTCTTTTGATATATGTTCATGTCTTAAGAAAGTGATATATGTTGACAAGGTCATATTACAAAGAAGGTGACTTGGATGCTGTGTGAAGGAGAGCAGAGCTTGTAGATAAGTCTTCAAATTTGGTTTGGTAAAATCCTTCAGGTCTGCCGACTAAAACATAAGAAAGCAATATATGTGGACATGGTCATATTAGTTACAAATAAAGTGACTTGGGATATTGTGTACAGCAGAGCAGAGCTTATAGGTATATCTGGGAGTTTTTGGTTTCGTAAAGTCTTCGAGTCTACTGATTGAAAAATAGGATAAAATTTATAATAATCTCTAACTCGGATACTAAACAAACCATGTATGAAAAGAACCATAAGTCTTCTCAAATTGGATGCATGCAAAAGATTGTGGACTCAAAAAGTTAACAAAATGATTTTCTGAATATTATGTACATACATAAAGCATTTCTTTTACCCTCAACTGTCAAACAAATCTTTGCATTGGCAATCCTTGACAGAGCTTAGATCAGTAATATCAATATATATTTTTAATCATATTCTGGTATTCTTATTTAACTGATTATTAGGCCTTAAAAAAATATTTTGTTTGCCCTCCGCAACCGGCCCTAAAATGCCAAAAATTTGGGTCAGGTATTTTAGGGTGGTTTTTTTTCTTCAAACATGTAAATTAAGAAAACTCAATATTTTTGATGGAAAACGTTAAATTTAGCAGTATAAAGTCACATTTAGTAGTATAAAATGCATATTTCCTCTAATTGATTAAGCCCTGCATTGCTTGGTACTCACAATAAAATCCATGGAATGACATCATTCTTTAAAATATATGTGAAGAGTAAAAAAAAAAAAAAAGATTAACCGAGCAACACACCCAAAATTTAATTTTTCCTCAAACAAACAATTTATTCTTTTTGGCTACAGGTATCAACTTACATACAAGGCACAGAGTTGTACACCCAGTCCTGACAGCACCTGACACAGTTTCTTGAGGAAGATATAGTTTCCTTCATCGATGCCAACACTGCAGGCTAACCTAGCAAATGGAATATTGGGAAATTTTAATTCTATTTTATAGGACAGAATAATAAAGTGTATTAGGCTGCGTTCACATAGAAGTATATGGTATGCGATATTCGGTATACGCTCTCCCGGGAAGCACTCATATTTGAATTTGACAGTGGATTATCCCCATCACTAAAAATATCAGTGCTTCCCTGGAGAGCATAAAGCAAATATTGTATACCATGGCATATACTTCTATGTGATCGCAGCCTTAGGCAATATTTTCCAATATGCCATTGATGAAGAAGAAGATTACAAACAAGGAGCATATAAACTCCCGAGAACTTTGCCTGTAACTGAGACACTGACATAGCGTGCAATACAGCCATTCTATTGTTATAATATAGATGCAAGCATTTATGCACACTCACTTGCATTTTACACAAAGAACAAATTAAAATGGTGTAAGTACAATTTCACAAGTGAATGCGTTTGACAGTGTCGACGCGCATTGCGCAGCATTTCAACATATAAAGTTTACTTTGTAGTTTGGTTTGTACTTTGAAATCTAGATTTATACTCAATAAAATTGCTAGAACTTAGTAGAAGCAACATCTAATTGAGATAACAAATTGGCACACAGTGAAATCGACATAGAATACACACACAAAATTACTGTAATGAAGATAATATACAATATAACCTAAGATGACTGCCTAAAATGACTGTTGAGATACCGGCCTGAGGGACAGTCCATCAACCTATAAGTAGATGGACTGTAGTGGACTGTGCTGTAAATGACTTATCTTATAACTTAAACAATGTATACATTATGGTAATGGTAATGCTAGATTAGGAGTACGGATAAGTATGATACATTTCAACACATAATGGAGTCCAAATAAGATTTTGAAAGTAGGAGCAAATTCAGGATGACATTCAAACAGTAGTTCCAACTACCATAATAAAAGATTCTATGCTAATGTAGCTGATGCAGTTATTAACTGAATACTTACTTTGCTGCATTTAATATAGTGCACATGGCATCTTCACCGAACAGAACCAACAGGGGTTTTCTTTCTTCAACTTTTCCCTGTGGAAAATAAAAAACCATTTACTACTTTGCAGCTGTTATATTAAAAAGACTTGTTACAGAACTACAATCAAGGAAAAAGTCTTTGGAACACTCGGGTCTTTTCAGGTCCATTCATCCGTTTAAAACACTAGAAACTACAGTAAGAGACGGATAAAGTTGAAGGCAATAAAGCACTCTTTCTCTTCCGACCATCCCCTTCCCCACCCCTGTTTCAATGTTGGAATGTAAAGATGCTCCTTGTGTTCGGATCAACATTGAGTGGGGAACGGTGAAAGCGTGCAAAATCAATGACATGCACAGATAATTGTGCCAAGACTTTTTTCCCTGATTGTAGCTATCAATCATAAGCGCCTAGTAAATATGAAGACACTGGGATCATTATTTCAAAGGTTCTGTGGACATTCAGCAGTAAAAATCCCCCTCAACTTTTTTTCTGATAGATGCAAGTGTTGAGGCCACTCCAACACCAAACAGCACTTACTAAACTTCTAATCATCACCAAAGTCTGTGTCATAATTCTTCGGATGATGTAAGTAAACATCCAGAGTGCAAGGCCAATTGTTTACAAACGTGATGGGTACCCTGCAATTGGTGGTCATGTGACTGATTTTGCCTGAGGAATTTTGGCAGAGACTTTAAATAGGTGGGGATTGTGAATTATCTTTACCTAGGAGCAAACATAATCCCACTCACGTACGCATCATAAATGCCAATGCGCGAGCCATACATATCAAACACACTGTGTCTTGCTGAAGTTCTGCTACATTCAGCTATACACATGATTATCAATTGCAATTCATGATGTGAATAGACCCTCCTATTAAGAGTGTGTCAAAGTGTAACTTCAGACTAACATTCCTGAAAATTGTGAAGTTTTCATTTCGATAAACAAACATTACTATAACCCACCTTTCTGGTAACAATGAGTTGTAGACATTCAGCTGCTAGCAATTTGAGATTGGCATCCCCCAATAGATTGTATAACATCCTGAGCAGGGCCAAATCTTCTGTGAATACATGTTGACTGTTCACCCAGTACACATACCCACATAATGTGGACAGCACTGCCTGTGCAACGCGACATGAGAGCTGGGCCTGCAGAAAAACAACAATATTAGCAAATATGGTTTGAGTAAATGACTGTGAAAACTGACTCTATTCAGTACATTGTAAAATCAGAAATTAAAGGTGGTTTCAGACTAGCTGTCGTTGCGGCACACGGCGTTGCGGCACACAACAACACGTTTGCAATTTTGAGTTGTCGTACTGGAGCACTACACATTTGCATATTGCCGCAATGGTCTGTTGCAAGAAAAGTTGAATTTATTCCAACTCAAAATATCGCGTCGTTGCGACCATCACGACAGGGTAATAGATATATCGGCTTGTCGTACAGCAAGAAGCAAAAAAAAAAGTCAGAGTTTTCCCGCTTTAAATTTTTGATGTCACGCTGGTCATACGACCACACGACAGGCAAGTCTGAAACCAGCTTTAGTTGATATGTAAAATCTATAGCAATTAATACTAAGCAGAGATGCAAGTATGTATCACTGAAAAAAACTGAAACTTTCAAAATATCCTGAAAATGCCTAGTGTAGTTTATTCTATATTTTTTTCCAGCACACTCTGTCAATACAAATGTACTGGTCTCCAAAGGGGTTCCAGAGAAAAATTACATACATATTTATATTTACAAAAATAAAATTTACAATAATACCATATTCACTCGTTCAACCCAACATCCTTTATCTGTGCTTTAGTAAATATACAAACATCAACTGCTTCTGCTTCTATTTTAGATACTTTGCAACACTCCAATTGGAGTCAAACGTGAAGCTGGTCCTAGAGAGAAATGATATACTTTGAAGGCATAGTCAACATGACCGGGAAAATTTTCCCTACTCTTTTCAAATAGCCCATGATGTTCTTTTACATCCAACAGTGTGTCAGGAACACTTCAGATGGGACCAATGGCTTTACGTGCCTTCCGAAGCATGAACCAAGTAGAGTAAAGTTTCTTGCTTAAGGAAACAAGGAGACGTGCAGGGATCGGGGATCGACCGCACGACAGATGTATAGAATGTGATTACGAGTCCAAAGCTCTAACCGCTCAGCCACGCTCCCCTCTCACTGGCATTGCAAGTGAAAACTAAATCTTGTTACACAGTTTATTCAGCGTATTGAAGATGATTATCAAGTCACAATTATTTGACCAAGCTGGAATCATGAGGTCTGGCAAGGATATTTATGCTCATTTTGAAACAGAAACGTCACACTTTGCCCAGTTTTTTACCATTTGACGCCTGACTGTGGAGGATTTCTGGAGGTCTATTATGGCTACAGACTACAGTTCTTCTTCTTCATAACTGAGAACAAAACAAAAGGGTTATATGCTAAGTTTTGAGCACTCACACTAGTTTGACCTGAGTTTGTCAATATAGGTTGCAATCAACTTCATTGAGGACCATCCTTGGTTCATTTTCAGCTATAATTGAGCTGAAGCTTATTCGTCAATAAATATAAAGTGGCACTCAATTGGTGTTTAGTTTTGAAAATGGACAACAGAACTTGACACTTAATAATTGATGTTGAGTTTGTAGATTGGACACCATAACTTGACATTTAATCGACTCAATCAATTCTTGCACACAATATCAAAGTGCAGTTCAAAAACACAGCAAAAACAGGGTAATTGAATATTGAAAAGCATAGAATATAACTGTGTGTGAATTGCTTATTAAAGGTAAGACCCATATTTCTTAACTACAAGCAAGATAAATATAATATATTTTGGATTATATCTAAATCTAAACAAGATCAACTGAAGCCGAAACAAGAACAACACTACACCGCCAACAACAAAATCATAGATTGAAACCCAGCCTGTAGACACTCATCAAGTTCAGCCATTTAGGACACTAATATTTTGTGTCAATTGTGCTTGAAAAACTGGGTAATCAGGGATTCATTACTTCAGTAGAGTTTTTAAATTAACACACCACAATGTTTCTATCATTACAATTACTCACAGTGTTTTCACTCCTGTTTTTTACTTAACTGTCGTTTACTCATCAAAGTTTGAAATCCAAATTGCTCCAAACAAGGCCTTCATTTTTAAGAAGCTTGAGAGCGATTACTCTTCTACCGCTCCTCTGAAACTCATTTCAGAAGAGCTGTTTTTTCTCACTCGCTGAGGCCAAGTGCATAACGTTTGTGAAAATTCGAAGCTCCATACTGAGAAACAAACATGAGACAGCAATTTTCTTGAAAATCATTATAAAAGAGCACTTTTTCAAAAAAGTTCAAAACCGCTCTTCTCTAATTGCTAAACAGCGCCTCTTATTTATTCCACAGGTGCTTTTCAGACTGCTCTTCTACCGCTCTTCTTTAGAGATCCAGAGGAGCAATTTAAAGCTCTTCTGAAAATTTCAAAAATGAAGCCCTGCCAAACTCAACATCATGTTCCCATTGGGCATCTAACATTGAACCATATGATGGATATTCATATTTCTCCAAATCCGCATTTTCTTCATACGTATACGATGATGATTCGTGTCCGCTATATGGAACTCCATCTGATTTATCATTGAATGAATTATACGGTGTAACTTCATTTGTAACAAATAAATCACATGCCCGCCATTCATTTTTGTTACACGGATACCCATGCAACTCGGAATCCTATTGAAAATTCATTCCGTGCAAGATAACTATCAGCTCAACTCATCCTATCAATATTTCTATTACTTCTAACGAGGCACTTGTCAATTCCTGCGTCAGTTGACGATGAATGTCCACACAAATTTGCAACAATCACATCTCCATTGCAAGCATGTTATTTCACCTGGCAGGGTGTCATCCATTTTCATGTCCTTGGGATAAAACACATCAGCATCAGTACAAGTGACAAAGAAGAATCTCCAACATGTCTTGAAGATACTTTTATTAATACTAACAAAGGCACAGGTTTACAGTCAAACTGCGAGGTTGATATGGTTGACTCTGTGATTAAATGCGTAGGCAGCCAGGATGTAGAGTGCGATGAGCAATGCCCGCGTGGGTGCTCGTGCATTCTTGGTGATCGTCAAGTAACGTACATTTGTGAGTCTGGAATTGGCGTTTATAAAAACAAAACTGCCCGCCTCATATTTAAATATCCTCATGTATACAACATTATTTTGGACATGGGTTACAATGGCTTAATATCACTTAAAAATAACAGCTTTATATCCATAAACACCATTGACGGGCTTGGTTTACAAGAAAATGGTATTGAGGTACTGTCTGAAGGCACGTTTAATGGCCTGTATCAACTGAAATGGCTCAATCTAGAATACAATGACATTAGCTCATTGCCACAGGATTTATTCAAAGACTTGGGCAAACTAGATTGGTTGAATTTGGGATTCAATGACATTGAAGTACTGTCTAAAGGTGCACTTCATGGCCTCTATCAACTGACTTTGCTAGATCTCTCAAATAATCACATCAAGTACTTGCTAGAGGGTTTATTTAAGGACTTGGGCAAGGTAGATTGGCTGAATTTGGGATCCAAGGCCATCGAAGAACTGTTTGAAGGTGCGTTTGATGGTGGGTTTCAACTGAGAGTGCTTCTTCTTGATAACAATGAAATTAAGGCATTGCAAGGGGGTTTATTCAATGATTC
The DNA here is from genome assembly GCA_000969725.1 of Ophiothrix spiculata. NCBI lineage: Eukaryota > Metazoa > Echinodermata > Ophiuroidea > Amphilepidida > Ophiotrichidae > Ophiothrix > Ophiothrix spiculata. The sequence continues at coordinate 23,015 of JXSR01S026791.1, read as the reverse complement.
CGGTGAACTCAAATATATTGTTCCAATGCTATTAAGACACTGTCTGAAGATGCATTTAATGGCTTACATCAACTAACATATATATTTGAGCATCAATAGCATTAAGACATTGCCAGAGGGTTTTTTAAATGATTTAAGCAATCTAGAGCAGCTTTATCTGAGTTCAAATGCCATTGATGTTCTGTCTGAAGGTACACTGAATGGTTTGAATCAACTGACATTGCTACATCTTTCTAACAATCACATGAAAACATTGTCAGAAGGTTACAAGATACACGAAAAATAAGAAAGCTTGATCTGAGTTCCAATGTTATTGACATCCTGTCTGAAAGTATGTTTAGCAATTTGTATCGACTGACGGACCTTAATCTTGCTAACAATCGCCTTAGGTCAATTCCAGAGGGGTTATTCAATGATTTGGGTGAACTTGAGTATCTCGATTTACGTTTCAATGATATCGAGGTCCTGTCTGAAGGCATATCTTACGAGGGGGTATCAAAAAGATTTGAACTTTACCCAGAAGAAACGGCGCCAGGAACAAAATTTCATTATGAGATACTTAAGTCATCTTGACATAGTCAATGTGCAAAGTAACACATTTCTCCCACTTTTAACTGATTGTCTACAGACCATTATTGTAGGGATCCTCTTTATTGGAAATATCTGATTTTAGACTTCAATGAAAATTAACAATTCCAGGTCGGTCATGTTTAATTACACCATTAAGACATCATTCATGGACCGATTTCCCTAACTTTGGTATCAATTGATAGAAGAAACCCTACCCATTACTATGGTATTAAACAATTGAACTTTGGTGATGCCAATAATATTTACTGGGCTAACCCTTCAAATACAAGGAATTAATTACGCCGCATGTCTCAATTTCCTCAATGCAGCTTGTGTTTTAAGCGGGTAGGGAGATGACATCAATCATCCCCTGTAAACAAATTAAAACTACAATCCCTTCTGGGTAAAGTTTAAAATTTTTTGATACCCCCTCGTATGATCTGTATCAGCTGAAACGGCTGTACCTTCTCAACAATCACATTAGGTCATTGCAAGAGGATTTATTTAATCACAATAGTGGTCAACTTGATAGGCTAGATCGGAGTTCCAATGTTATTGGCAGACTGTATACAGGTGTATTTCAGGGATGTCAGTGGTAAGCAACAATTTTGCAGGAAAATGAATAAAAACTGACTCTCGCATAATAAATCCTGTTGGGGTAAATTGCAGGAAATGACTTGAAAATCATTCAAAAAGCAGGAATTCCTGTAATTGCAGGAAAACTGGCATCCCTGGTATTTAATGATCTGTACCAACTGAAAATCCTACATCTTGTCAATAATAGCATCAAGTCATTGCTAGAGGGGCTATTTGCCAATTGTACACATTTAACCCTTATTGTACCTATCAAATAACAGGTTGTCATCTTTATCCTTTCGTCTTTTTGATGATTTATTTAACCTAGAGAAATTAGAAATGTCTGAAAATAGCTTGATACGAATTCCTAAACTTAGCCATATGCTCAATCTTAATGCTTTAGATTTGTGAGGCAATCTGTTGACTTAAGTCACCAATAAACACTTTGATGGGCTTTCTGAAAGAGTTAATGTTCAGGTAGATCAACCAATTATTTGCACTTGTTTTCTTAACAATTCACTCAACTGTTTGGCCACCCAAGCACCATCTCCTTTCTTGACCTGTGACCGGTTGCTGTCTACAACGGCGCTAAGTGTATTCACATGGATTCTTGGTGCGGGTGCTACACTTAGCAATGTGTTTGTGTTGGTATGGAGACTTGTAATGGAAAAACAAAAAGAAAACACGGTCCAAGGTATATTGCTAAGCAACCTAGCAGTTTCTGACCTACTAATGGGATTCTACATGATCATCATTGCAACTGCCCATGGATACTATAGAGAATATTTCCCAATGAAGGCTGAAAATTGGAGATTTGGAATTACTTGCAAAATTGCCAGCTCATGCTGGCTGTTACATCTAATGAAGCTTCAGTGTTTTTTGTAACTCTGATAAGTGTTGATCGCTTTATCAATATCAGTTCCCCTTACCATTCACAAGTTCCAAGTCAACACGGTTGGCTTCTTTTGTGATATGGAGTGTATCCTTATCCTTTGCCTTGGTAGCAACGATTTTGGTAGGCAAAAACTAAAGCTTCTATGAAAATTCCCATGTATGCATTGGTCTACCACTTCAGATTCAGATATATTTATTTGTGCAAGTTGTGAGCTTTGAGACAGAGACTGTTCGATCTAAAATTAGAGACTACGAAGACTTGATGTATCATGAGTTTATAAAAGTAAAGGGTACACAAACCAATCCTGGCTCATATTACTCCGTAGCTATGTTCATAGCACTGAACATGTTATGTTTTCTACTGATACTATCCTGCTATATAGGGATTTTTTGTCTGCTTCCAAAACATCTCAAGAAGCTTCAAGACAGAGGGAATGGCAAAAGAGATTCACATGACTACCAAAGTCTCGGCAATTGTACTGACAGATTTTTGTTGCTGGTTTCCAATCTGCATTATAGGTGCTCTTGTCCAGGCAGCTGTTTTGACCATTCCCCCCGGTGCGTTTACATGGATTGTGACGTTTGTACTACCGATCAATTCATCCATCAATCCATTAATGTACACACTTAGTTCTCTAATTGGGGAGAAATGTGCAAAGACACAATCACGCTCACAGCATATTCAGATGAGAACAATATATACACCAAGACTTGGGAACAAATAACAATCTAAAAAATAGATTAATGATTGTTACTGGAATTATTAAATTTCCTACAATTCATGAAAATTGGAACGCATCCAATGCGCATTAAAAACAAGCGATCACCATGCAGTAAGAAAACCTGATATTTTCACATTAACGTGATGTCGAACATGCAATAGCTGGCAATCCCTCCTTTTTCTTGTTGCGTAGTCGCACACACTCTCAGTATACGCACCATACATATTGGATTTGTAGGAAATTTAATGATTTCAAAAATAAGAAACAACACATGCACAAACACATATAAACATATAAAAACATTTGTTTACATTCAGGAAACTTAAAATGATAAATTGTTGATTGGTCTCTTACATAATACAAATGTGGGAATCTGTGCCATTCCTTTACTTTACAAAGTTGTCATTTTATTTAGGAAGTGGCTATAGACTCGATGATCGTGTCAAAAACCTTGCCCAAAATGGCTATAGACACAATGTTCGTGTGTGAGAAATTGAATGGCTATAATGGAGACGATCCTCACTGTCACTGATGCCCTGGACTGATGTTCAAGGGGATGGGAACAAAAATGGTGGAAGGAGGAAGGTGACTTGCATTGATTGGTAATATTACAACCGGGAGAGTTTCTGATGATATTCAGAATGTGAAGTTGCCTTTTTGTCCTTTGGTCCGTGGCAGACTAAAAGAGACAAGAGGAAGAAAAAACAAACAAGAGGAAGAAAATAATGGGGAGCGAAGTTGCAATATTATCAATGCAAGTCACCTTCATCCTTCCACTATTTTTGTTGCCATCCACTTGAGCATCAGTGAGCATTTGGCTCCATAGATAGGGCCATTCACTTTCTCACACCCAATCATTGTCCATTTTGGGCGAAGTTATTGAAACGATCATCGTGTCTTTAGCCATTTTGGGCGAGGTTATTGACACGATCATCATGTCTATAGTAATTTTGGGCGAGGTTATTGACACGATCATCGTGTCAATATCCTCGGCCTTTTATCAATTAAATGGGCAACTTGAACTTAACTTTGGACTGCATATAGTTAAATTTAAACAAAAAGTCCATTTAAACACTGAACGGTAATCAACGTTAATGAATTTAAAAAAAAAACACTGCACATTTGTTTAGGGCAGTCAGGAATTGTTATTTTAATGTCCCGGTTTCACCAAGTAGCAAACACTTGATAGCTTTGTAAATTAGAAATTTTAATGTGTTAGTCATAGTTATTGGAAGGTGTGTGGGGTATTTAAAAAAAAGAAGGTATGTGTTGCACAAGCTTTTCAAAATAGGGTCTTAACTGATTTTTGTTCCAAATTAAGATCTTATGAACTAATAAAAATATGACTATCAGCTGAAAACTGGCAAAAAAAAATCGCTTGAAGACACATATTTGAGCCTTTTTCTCTTTCACATGTAAATCATACTGTGACCATCTAGAATGATGTAAACCTTTCCTTTCCTATGACAAATTTATGTATTCCAAGTAACATACCTTTTCAGCTTCACTGGATTCCTACAAAGAAAGAGATACGAAAATGCACCATTATTTAGGGGTGTAGCAGAGAAAATGAGAATGCAGAGTACAGAGCTAAACCAGCAGATAATACATATATTGACTGCTTTAAGGGGCATGGTTCAAATCTCAAAGCCATGACTATGCCTGAAGTGAAGCTGAGGGCATTGTCATGGTTCTGTTACCAAGGGAAAATGATTGTTTGAAAATTGAACAAAAAGCAATTAATATTTGTTTAATAAGTTACATACACAGATTCTGTCATCAGATTGGTTAAAAGAAACTTTTAACATATCTGACGATGATAATGATGATGATCATGATGATGATGATTTATGATCTATCTGTTTGTTCTTTCAATGCAGACCAAGTACAGTTCTATGAACATTTTGGCCCGTATTCACAAAAGGGGAATAACTTTTTTCCAGGAATAAGTTTATTTTCATTCCATTGATGTTGTCACACGGTATTCGCAAAAGAAGAATAAAGTTATTCCATGAATTAGTTATTCTAGGCTTTGTCAAATTCAATTTATTTCAGGACTGTGGGCTATCTCTATTCCGAGAATGAGAAAATTAACTTTTGTGAATACGGGCCTAAGAGATCTATTCACACACCGTGCCCTGTCTTTTAGTCATATATGCCTGAGTTACAAGTTGTAACTTATGCTAAATAGGCCTAGCTAAAACTATGAAGCCCTGGGCATGGTAAATTAATTAGACAATAATAACTGCGCACCATCTTTTTTTGAGGTCATTGTGTAAATTCTGAGTTGATTGTTTTGGATCGAGCAGTGCTGGGATCGAGGTATTATTCTAAGGGAGCGTCGAAGAAAAATACTAAGATCCAAAACAATCCAAACGCATGCAGCGCTAATGACATCACATCATATCACTGCGTTGCTACTAGCGTGAAATGAAAAAAATCTCATCGGATTGGATCGCACTATCACGCAGGTTATTAATAGAAAAGTCAAATCAAATATCAACTTTCAACCAATCAGAAGACAGGATTCTATGAATAAATCTGATAGATGACCCATCTGATAGATGACCCTCATGGAAAGCAGTGCTAGACACTGATATTATCATTATTATATTATAGATACTATTACATGTTATATTTATATATAAGGTATACATACCAGCTTTTACCAAATTACATGCAATAAGTCCAGCATGCAGGTCCATCTTAGCCCGGAATAGGAACAGTTTTTATTTCATACAAATTTCCAAAAAAAAAAATTTTCTTACTTTTTCGCATGGAATGAAGCATCTACTTTATTTTTGTCCATGATAACCAAAAATGGCACCCTGTATCCTACAATTTGCATTTTAACTGTGAACAGCATCGTGTAGGTCTAATGCTATGGTCACATAAGCCAAATGAAGCCGCAATGCCGCAGCACCGGTAAAACATCAGTATGACACCGGTAAATGCTTGCGAAGCCGGTCGGTCATCGGTGGTTATGTGACCATACTTGAAGACATTGTATACAAGCCAAAAGCATCTCTATGGCTCATGGACACCGCCGGACACTGAATTCTACCCTGTATGATGCCATAAACACATTGTAACCTCGCCCCAAGGTTATGTGACCAGGGTTTAAATCAGTGCTTCTCAACTAGTGGTGCACATGCCATACATGTACAAACTGGCGCTTTTGACTCTCTAAAAAAACCACAGAAATACATACGAAATACACTGAAAAGTGGTACATTTTGTGCTATTGTACCCTACAATTTCCCAATTTTTGAGGCATTTTGTAAAAACTAGTTGAGAACGCCTGGTCTAAATAATCACAGCTTTAATACTGAAGTCGGCGTCACAATTCTTCAGACGATGTAAATAAATATCCAGAGTGCAGGGCCAATTGTTTACGAACGTCATCGTACCCTGCATTTGGTGGTCATGTGACTGAATTTGTTCAAGTATTTTGGCAGAGACTTTAGATTGATATCTACTAGCTTGACCTCTACTTACCAGAAGCATTTTATATCTTTCTGTGTGCTGCTGTAATAGCTGCAACAGGAATGCCATGATCTCCCCCATGTGACCAGTCAGGGCTTGCTGTACATCCTTCCGTCTTTGTGGTGGTAAATTTTGAAAGGCCACTACATCTTCTACAAGCCGTAATAAGATGAAAAGCACAAGCTCTGTCTGGGATTCCTGCAAAACAAAAATGGAAGGATACATTGCTGAATTAGTTTTGAAAATAATGATTTAAATAAAAATAAAGATGTTAGGCCAAAGAAAAAAAGAACTCTGTCTCAGCTTCCCGCGCACTAGGGTTTTTTTTCGAATGGTTTTTTTTTTGCTTCTTTATTTTTTCTTACATCGAGATATAAAAAAAAGAAAAAATTTGGCCGCGAAATAGTGACCTAAAAACGTAATAAAAAAAAAGATTTCCGCGCAGAGCATAGCCTTTTTGACTAAAAAAAAAGCGTAGCACTTAGGGTTTTGGTCCTAAGGAAGATGAGATAGAGTTCTTTTTTTTCTGGCCTTATCACAACTTATAGATATAGATAGTGTAAAATCCATGCTTGTAATAAAACATCTTGACCAAATCATGCCAAGAAAACCTTGACACTTCAAATGTTTCATTGGCCCAGAAAAGTTCACTCACAGCTCACCCGACACTCTTGATTGAACTGTTCTGTTACTGTGCGAATGTGACCCATCATATCGAAAGGTACCTTAAGGGTCCTAAAATGAAAATTGGTTTTTTTTGTCTCATCTGAAAGATTAAATTTTAAACTTTAAAATGACACCTTGCTTTTGGTTATTGGATATTCTATTGCAAAGTTACATCCAAATTGGTAAAAGGCATCGGAATGATTCAGAAAACTACAGTTCTGAGAAAATCGAGTTTAAAGTTTTTGTACCGGTAAAACTTGAATGGAGAAAGGAAGTTTATCTTGTTTTTTTAAGCATTTGTCTTATGTTTCAGATGTTGGAACCCAATTAATATGATAGAAAACACGTAAAAGGTGATTGACACTAACTGAAAAGTGTGCTAGCAGGAAGGTATATGGCAGGGGAGGTGGAGTGGCTAGACTTACTCCACATTGGCATAATTGATCCAATTCTGCAAGTAAAGTTGGCCATTGTTGAGGCCATTCTCGTTTGATCATCTCCACTACTATCCTTGATAAGCCATCTTTGATGTAAGCTTGCTCCTCTACAAGACTAAGAGTTCCCTGGAAATGTCACAAGACAGAAAACAGGTTAATTTTAAAAACAATTGGTCCATGAAGTTGAAATCTTCATACTATTAGACTCTCAGCTCTACAATTCAAGTGCAAATTCAGATGTGTTACATCAACAAAAATCTCTTAGTAGAGCGTCGAATATAATAGACGCCACGGGTCTTGTTCAACCAGTCTAATGCTACAAAAAATTAGCAATTAAAAGTACATGTAAAAATCAAGTTAATTATTATCATAACGTATTCGGTAAATTAGAAGTGTGTCCAATTA
>JXSR01S026782.1:9762-20102 GCA_000969725.1 Ophiothrix spiculata | reverse complement strand
CATACTATTTTTATTTTACATAATTTTAACTTGAAACTTTGCCAATGTGTTTCTATGGCCTAAAACATTAACATATGATTTACCCGCCCATCTAACTTGCATATTTGCAATATTAATGAGCATTATACAAAAAGCTAATTAATTATGCAAATATGCAAATTAGATGTATGGGTAAATCATACATTAAAGTTTTAGGTCATAGAAACACATTGGCAAAGTTTCAAATTAAAATCATTAAAGGTAAAAGTAGTATGAAGGTTTATTCATAAAATATTGGAAAAATATTGACAAAAATTAATATAAATGAGCACATTTTGCCAGTTTTCCTCATTAACTTTATCAATATATTGGCAAAAACAATAGAATACAAAGAAAATTTAAACAGCAATATCTCGAAAACCATTTGTTCGATTTGGCTCAAATTTTGGAATGAAGATTTTTTTGCTTAGCTCTTTGCAACAGGCCTATTTTTATCTCAGTCAGAGCAACTTCATATTACCTTTAATACCACCTTTAACCAACATTATTGAGTCAAATGGCTTTTTCAAAATAAAAGTGTTTTAAGACATAAAGTCTGGGTCTGGTAGTGTAATGTTCCAAACATGGCTTGAGGTGGGTGTATTATGACGCTTCTTTCTCTGCCTGGTATTGGTAATGTAGCTCCTTCACGTTGGTCTGTGATACCTTGATCCAACCAGTCTCTTTCATGTGGTATACTGTAAGGGAAAAGAAGAAACATTAACATTAAATACTGGCGAAATCAGAGCACAATCAGTACCGGTGAATGGGCTTTTTATGTGCGATAGTTTAATGGGACAAGTTCACAACGTCTTCTAATGGACAAATTTTGTTCACATGATGATAACTAACATCGCATTAAATATACTTGTCTATCAACAGAAAGATGTCCCACTAATCTATGTGAACATACTACTTGAAGACATACAAGATGACTGTTTAGGTTATTAGGACAACACTGGCGTGGTATTATAGTTTGTAGTTACACACATTACTATAGAGCTCACAATGTGTGGACAAAATCCAAGAGGCCTGCAGCTAATGCTATGTGGAAATCAAGTATGTGGTTGATTTCCACAGTTTATGAAGATTTGTAGCCACTCTATGATCATTGCTCTTTAAGTAACAACTGTCAGAGTATGACATTTCAGTTTGGAGGTAGTGTGCAACCCATCAGTATGCGCAAAGTCAGGCGTGATGAAAACGCTATTATGAAAGATAACACGAATCGCTGGTTCAATTGAACTGTTCACATCCAATTTAATAAAAATTGAATGAAATGATCTTTTCATCGTATGAGGCAAATCAAATGAAGCGAATTTGATCTTTTAAGGAATGCAGGATGCAATTGTTTGCATCAAATGAAGCAATAATTCAATGGTGTACATGGCCTTGGTTTTTTGATATTGTGTAAGTGGTATATTTCGCGCTACATTTATTTTTCTGCTTTTTGTGCTGAGCTTGCCTTGCGCGAAAATAAATGTACCTTGAAAATGGTACATGTATATATCGGCGCACACAAAAATATCATCATCATTTTTATAATTTTTCTGTGCAGCGCCATGAGGCTGATTTCATCTTAAGGCGCTTAATAAATCCCATTATTGTTTATTATTATGAGTGCAAAAATTAAAACGAGCAAAATGATTCAAAATTAGCCATGCAGGATTACTGGGCGTGAAAATCTTGGCGTTTACAGTACTTACAATTGACAACGCCACCACTGTAAGCATCCCTGTGTGTGGCGTGATAGATAGCTCTCTTGCCTAGATCATAGGCTTCCTCCACTGATAGATCATCCCTGTGTCCTGTGTCTAGTACACCATATGCGTAAGGCGAGCCAGACCCCACTGAGAACAGTTTGTTGGTCAGTCGTGAACCATCGCTATCTACATAGTATAGACCAGGTCCCTGAAATAATAAAGCATAGGCATTCAATTTCTATGAATCGGAGATTTAAATTATTCTTTTCTCTTTTAAATTCACTACATGTATCTTTCCCATTTTAAATGAAAAATGCCTTCACAATATAATGACACTTTAATAGACCCATAAAAATCCTTATTTTTGTTATTTGAAACCGCATTTATTCACATTGTGAACATAAATAAAACACATGATTCAAGAACAAAATTGCACATTCAAAAAAAGGCAACTTGCTAAACCTAAACAACAGGGGCAAAACAAGGTGATACATTTAAGGAAAATAAATTAACTCATTCCTGAATAAGCTATGCTAAAATGGTAACAGGAAACCAAGGCTTACATATATCATGCAACAAAACACACAGTTCACTATTCAATAATAAGCCCTTTCGCAAATGCACATGGAATTTTTCCACGCTATAACACATTTTCAATGGAGTGAACTTTGCCCTTTTCAAAATACTTATGATTTTGTGCATTGTAAATCACATTATATGATTATTTATTCACAATCATATCTTGCAAAACAAGAGAGAAAAAATTCTAAACTAAAGTTTGCAACATTTTTGTGAAAAATGTAGCTAAAAATGTTCAATCCATTGAAAATATGATATAGTCACGCTTTGTTTATCTCCAATCAATCGCGAGAAATTACCCACAATGATTCTAAATTTGAGAAAGGGCTTATAATTATAATGCTTATTGTAACTTTGCAGCTTTGTCGCTTGATTCATTGAACTCTTTTGCAGCTTTGTCGCTTCATTTCGCTTTGTAAGTTTAATTCATTTCAACTTGACTCGATTATCTCAGCGACATGTAGCTTTGCCGTTATGACAACCGGAAGCGACAACATAATGCACCGACAAAGCTACAAAACTGCCTGAGTATGAAAGCATTATGAGGCTTACTCTGCTTCCAGCAAGGCTAACCTTGGTTCCTTTAATTATACAACCATAAGGCCAAAAAAAATTAATTGTTGTGTTGCCCTCAAGTGGGATTTCTGAAAAATTGAGTCGGTCAGTCAGAATTTTTTTTTTTCTAATTATTTTTCTAAAAGTACCAAATTTGGGTGCCCACTATTTTCAAAATATGTTCTCAAAAAGCACCCAATCTGAGCATAATTGGATGCTTTCCCGACCCTAATACATATTTTTTAATTTTTGAATAGGGTCGGTCGCTGAGGGCAACATAACTTTTTTTGTTGGCCTAATGATCATAAATTATGCTTACCCTTTTGTCCCAGCCACATATCATGGTTCCCTGTAGCAAAATAAGCAAAATACATATAACTTTTATTAATACAAGGAAAGAGCTAGACTTTTTCAGAAGATACATGACTTTATTTGTAAAAAATAACTTGTTGTCCGATCTGTCTACACCTATTATTTTTTTATTGAGCAAGAGGCGGGCTCCATTTTACCCACCGGTTCTCCAGCTTTGGCTCCTGATCTGTCAAATATTTTACAATGTAATCGATAGTACCAGATTTCCTTAATCAGTTTTCCCTATTCAAGTTACTGGCCAGCACCTAGAACCGTCCTTTTCAGGCCTATCAGGAACCCCATGTCAAGTCCCTTGAGGCTCTGTTTGTGAGTTACAAGCTATTATCATATCAAGAGGTACTACTCCTATAATATTTATAAGGCTTCCCAGAACATTTGGGGTCCTTCAAAACGTTTTCGTGCAACAAACTCACCAAAATATTTTGGGCACAAAGTTGACATTAACATCATGTTCAGCATATTTATCTAGCAATGTAATCCAAGAAGGTCAGACCTAATATTCCCATCATTCTATTAGTCTTTGTATTTATAAGCCAACGTACAGCGCTACATCAAGGGGCTAGCAATGTATTATTAGTTACTTATTTTGTCAACACAACATATAGAGATATCTACAGTATTTATATTTACTGAATAATAAAGCACCACACCATAGATATCTCTATATGTCCACACAACATATAGAGATATCTATGGTGTGGTGCTTTAACATTCAGTAGATATAAATACTGTAATTTCATTGGTCAATTGTCATTTTCAAGCCATGAAAGATATTACTCTGTTAAATTTGCGAGAAGGGTAATACGAAATTTTCGTATTACTAGATACTTCATTTACCCATTACTTGGCAGGAGAACGTTGATTTTTCACACCGCTGACATACACATACGTTGACGCATAGCTCATATTCAAGCAGGCATGACTTTAAGTGGGCTTGATAGTTTTGTTTTGATACTAAAATAAAGTGTTTCTAGATATGTTTTCAGATGTTTTCCTGAGTTCCGCGCAATATGATAGACCATTTTTATTTAAGAATATGTTATCAGGAAGATGATTTAGTCCATGCACAACCACTTACTTATAGGTAGGAAAAAATTCTGATTTGTGGTTGCAGAGTTATTGATTTTTCAAAAGTTTGCCAATTTTTTGGAAGTGAAGAAAAGAGAATTTCAGTTGTCTACAAGTTATGTGGACATCCATGCACACTCAAGAATTTTTTTAATATATCTGTTAAATCAAATGTAAATAAACAACAAGCGGCAAAAATAATGATTGTTTGGGTGTAATTTCTGCGCCTGTTCTTCCGCCTAAAGAAATTTATATCAGCTCTTTATCATGCGGAACTAATCATCTTTAAATATCCCGCGCATGTGTGGGCGCAAAAAGCTGCAAAATAACACCTGTTGTGTGTGTAATATCCATTCAGACAATTAAAATATTGACCAAATTACTCTGTGTATTGACTAGAGGTGTAACTGGACTGGTGCCGTGACCTTGCTTGGCGAAAATAAAGAAACTAAAAGATTTATCCCCTATCCTGCGTTCTCCAAAATTAGTTAAATTAACGATACAAAAACCTTCATAACTTTGCAACGGAAGGTCGGATTTGAAAAATTCAAACGGATTTGGATTCTTTAGATCACCTGCTTTCATTTGAAGCAATTTAATTCATAATTTAAAAATCACCTGAAGTGTCTAGTATTACACAGCTCTGTTACAATAATTAATTTGCGCGCACCTGTAAATAACTACGCAATACAAACTATGCATATGTTGTGTTGTCTGTGTAAGAGACGGATCAAAATACCGGTGCTCCAGCGAAATCGGAAATTTACTATAGTTGAAAATGGAGTCGATTGTCAACAAACAAGTACAAAAAATGTAGCCTGAAACACCGGACGATTTGAACTGTATTCTAATGAAGAAATACAGAGAAAGAATCAGGAATCTGTTCCAATAAATACCAAAGTTAACGCTCTAATGAGAAAACAATCTGTGCTTTTCTTGAAAATTTGAATGAAATGTGACGATGGCCAAGCCCGATTTCAGTATCTGAAGGAGTTTCAGTGTTAGAAACATCAAGTACATGTAAGCTTACGTAATATTTTTAAATTTTTGTTTCTACTCATGTTTACTGAATGACAAATTCGTTTTCCCCTAGCTGTTTGTTCTCATGCACCACGAGAAAATATTAATCGTCTGGGTTCGTATCACATGAGGCGGAAAACCCAAACCATTAATATTTTCTTGTATTGCATGAACAAACAGGGGATAACTAATATTATGTTACTTTCACAAAATTGTGAATATATTTGACGGCATAGAAGCACATTTTGCAACATTGACAGGGCACTAGGCCAAGGACTTTCTAGGTAATAAATGGGTACCCTACTTTATTTTCGGGCAGTTACCCGGGTACTCTAACATTTAGATGATAAGTTGATTGGAATGTAAGGGTGTAAACGTAACACTGGTCAGTGGTGTAAGTATGTAATTATCATCATAAAATATATGTCATCTTCTGATAACATCTATACTTTTGAAATTTTACCTCTATGTGCGACCGATTTATGATTTATTAAAAAAATTCAGAACATATTTTTCCAGTTAATCACCGCATTGTGGATTTTTATACTCTAAATCAGGTAAATGGTTATGAAAAGTTGTACCCAGGTAAGCTTATTAGTTTAAGCTCAGACAGATATCCGGGTACCCAGGTTTTAGTCCCAGGCCTACAATGGACGCAATTTCTACATAATTGACATGATGGTTTGGTTTGTACTTAAAACGTTGGACTTTTACTTACCACAGAGAGTCCCATTCCTTTGTAGTTATACAGAATGTTTGCTAGGAGTTTAGATGCTGCAGCTACAGATATTCTCTCCTTGTTACGCAACTCGTAAATCCTGAAAGCAAATAGAAGGAACCCTTCAAATATCTATGGCACTCGCTAATCCCTGGCCTCCTGCCAATTTGAGGGCCTTCCGCCTTCGGCCTTGTCTAGCGCCGACTCTCGCGCCTTTTAGTGATTAATAACAAAAATCTGGCAGTCCTTGACAAGATGAAGTATTGTTTTTCTTTGGTATTCTGTCTGTTGTTGAATTTAGGATGTTCATTTACTGCTCCTAGATTTCTGTGAATTGCTCCCAAATATAGGCGAAAGCGGACCCACGTCATACGCAGGGTATACGCAGCACAATGATCTAAAAATAAGTCGCACTGGACTTCATGCGCGGTGAAAACAATCAATACTTCAGCCAGTCATCCCTTCATTTTCTCTCTTTTTTAGCCAGACAAAAATCTGTGAAATGAAAAGGTGTTTGTCATTTTGTTACGACTTGAATACCACACATCTCATATGATTTTGGAATCGAAATATTTTGATAATTTGCTAAAATCAATCGAAGTTTCCGTGAGCCGGCATTTTCTCCATTGAGTTGAATGGGAAGTCGGCAAATGTTTTCACCGCGCTATTTGGACAAACGTCCCGGATGTAAACAAAACGCCCTGATGTCCGCTCCTGCTTATTAACAACTTTCAATGTTTCTGCTTTGAAACCATTTTTTTTTCTTTAAATAAATGTGACAGATCCTTTTATTGACAACATATATTTCTTCCGGTGCAACATTGTGTATACAATATTGGTTGGGCCTAAGGTTGTATTTGAAACGTTTCTGGCACCAATACCAATGATTAAGGCTTACAGACTTTTTCAAAATTTGACCAAAAAGAAATTGAAAAAGGTCCTATTTGTCTAAAAATTCAGAGTTTTGCTTAATGTAGTATGTAAAATATTTCTAACAGCCAAGGTTGGCCGGTATTTCCCGGGGCGGTAAATACCGGTATTTACCGGTAAATGCCACCAAGCAATTTTTGGCTAAAGTGGGAAATACCGGGAAATACTGGGAAATACTTGAAAAAGAAGTGATTTCAAAGCTGTTGTGCTTTTAAACATTAATAATATTAATTACTATACCTCATAAATATTTATAAGGAAACCACAAAATACAATTGGTCAGTTAAAGCTGATGCGCATGACAACATTATGCCTACTTCCCCTAAGTGCGCGTAAAGCCCAAGCAGGGAAAAATTTAGAAACTATCGCACCCCTACTATCGCACCCCTGTAATCAACATACGGTATATCACTTCTCAGTTGGAAATTCATACGATGATCGAGAAGAATGGACATTTTCAGGTGATTTTTAGGTGTGTTAATATCAAATTTTAGTAAAATATTTATGAGGTATAGTAAAACAAATACAACATGGTTTATTTCGAGAAGTATTGAAAATTCTTGATCCCTCGGTGTTGGATGCGTGTGACTATACTTCCCTCCGCTTCGCGTCGGGAAATAGTCACTCGCATCCAACACAATTTTCACTACTTCCCTCGATACCATGTTGTATTTGTATATTAACTACCAAAGAGAAGCTCATATAAGACACAAAAATCATTCCCCTAGGGTGGGGAGGGGTAAGTGGTGTTTTCAGTGGGATATACATTAGATGGCCATTTTTGTTTGTAAAATATACTTTATGACTCATAAATCATCAAGTATTTTTAGATTTGTGAACAGAGTGTGCATTTTCTATTTAAGTGGGGAAGTGGCAAAAAAGTTTCATTGTAAGAAATATATCAGTGATTTGTATTAATTCATTTAATAGTATGCTTTTGGCCGACTCTAACACTCTTAAGGAATGTTCACTTGAAAAATATTTGTAATCAACAATTCAACAGCCGTTTTGAACTACACAGCACTATAATTGCCAAAGTTAAATCATACGTGCTAGTTTTTAGTGTGTGTTTGTGTGTCTTTTGTTGATCCATATGTAAATTCCACCTGTTGAATCAAATTATCTGACCCCTCAACATCTCAACACCCCAGCAGCATCATGTATCATTATAGACATTGATGAATATAAAACATGCCTGATTGCATGATTTTTTCATAGATAATTTAATTATTCAAGTAAACCAATTTAAAATTGTTCACATAACATTCTAATGAGAAAACATACTTAAATTAGAATAACCCCCATGGGATCTTGAAAATAGATATTTAGTGAATGGTATTTCTCAGGTATCGACCAGGTATTTCCCGGTATTTACCAGTATTTCCCACCTAGGCGGGAAATACTAGTATTTCCCGGGAAATTGCCAACCTTGCTAGTAGTAGTAACAGCAGATGATTTTAAGGCATTTACAGACTTTTTCTTTCAAAATATGAAAAAATTCAAAGGCCGGACCTGTCTAAAATTAAAAAAAAAAAATCTGGTGTTACATTTTAAAAGAAAAACATTTTCATCGGCCGGACCTTTCCAATGCAAGTATTTCAATGTTAGTTGGGCCAAAAGTAATAATGGAAATATTTGGGGCTCCGATATATCGATAATTTAATAGGCATTTACAGACTTTTTGACAAAAAATATAAACAATTCTAAAGGCCCTACTTGTCAAAAAATTCAAGGTAGGGTTAGATTTCTTTTCAATCCAGCTTACCTGCATTGTTCAGCCTGATACCTCTCCCAAAAGGCACAATCAGCTGCACCGACTGCCATGGTACCCAGGAGGTAGGGGTAGATTTATAGGTTAATAAATGCGCATTTCATACGTGAGTGAATTGAGACAAATTCTTTTCAATCCAGCTTACCTGCATTGTTCAGCCAGATACCTCTCCCAGAAGGCACAGTCAGCTGCACCACCCGCCATGGTACCCAGGAGGTAGGGGTTGATTTCAATTACTTTCTTCACTGTCTGTGAAGCTGCATAAGTAAACAATAATTGATAAAAGGTGTCAGACTGTTTAACTCAAAAAATTAACAAAAAGAAACAAAGGTAAAGACTTAAATTCAAACAATTCTGGCCTCACAATTATTTTCAGAAGGGTGTATAGTCTATGCAACCATCCATACTAAAGACGACCAAGGTCAACTGCAAAGTAATCTATAAAATTGCAGTACTGTCAGTCTTGAAAACAAGCAGGTCACCACATGATTCCTTCCATGATTTCTTAAAGGATTACCTTGAAACTCAACAAATAAAAATTTAGACTGCTGGAAACACTAATAGCAGAGATATTTGATGCCTTTTTAACCATATAATTAAACTGAACAACAGGCAATATGTGTGGGCACATTATTAAAAGCCACCATTGATCTCATAGTTCTGTTATTTTGTATGGTACATTCTCATATAGCATTTTAACATGGTGGTAACAAACAGTACTTAGTTACTAGTCATTGAGACTTACCAATATAATTGCCAGCAGTTGCTCTTGAGTCTACTGCAATGATCACTCCATGTTGGAATTTAAATCCGAGAGTAGTGGTTCCATGAAGAAACTTGATTTGGGGTCCATTCTCACTTTCTGACAACTGTTTCAGATACTCAGCAGGCTAAAAATAAAGAAATAATGTCAGATTGTGTTACTATCAATGTCTACCATATTTGTTTGCCACTAAGTATTCATAGTTGTCAGGGAAACGCATTGAATCAGTGATGACCAAGGATTGACCCCTGAAGTATTGATTAATTACTGGACAACTGACCAGATGGTTTAAGTGGATGGATCAGTCAAGGCCTTTCTTTGGGATGGTCACAAATGTCACAAAACGTTACATGCCATTTTCTTGAACTCCAATCAATTTCTGTAACCCTAACTCCCAAACGCTAAAAAACTATGTAAATCCGAATACGTCATACAAAACTTCCCCGTTCCCCCTGGGATTTGAACCCCCAACCTCTGGCAACCCGATCCCATGTCCACCTATAGAAAGCTACCGAGTATGGCCTGCCATGGTAGCCATTTTGTGCCCATCTGTATCCATTCCTTCCTATATGGGGAAGCGGGTTAGTGTAGCGGTATTTCCCTCGCTTTGCACAAATGAGGTCCCGGGTTCGAGACCCGCGCCCGGCGCTTTATGTGCATTTGGTTTTCAGTCCATGCTCGCTGCCGCAGGTTTTTCTCCGGGCCCTCCAGTTTTCCTCCTGCTTTAAAACTGAATATTAAAGAAAGATCTAGGACCCCAATGGAAATAAGCTTCATTAGAGGCCAGTGTTGGAGTACTCGAGTACAGTACTCGTACTTGTACTCGTACTTAAGTACATTTTT
>JXSR01S026780.1:214246-226010 GCA_000969725.1 Ophiothrix spiculata | reverse complement strand
AAACGCTATGATTTGCATTTTTCGGAATTCAAAATGGCTGCCAAAACACCTACAATAGCCTTTTTTTACAGTACATTTTATTCCATTTGGACACAAAATGAAGCAAAACAACGCTTTTTATTAATTTATTTACTGTTTGATGGTGGTAAAATGAAGCCAGAGATGTAAATACACCAAGATAATCGAACTGCTGAATTACACATATTCAAAATGGCCGCCAATATAACTCCAAACATACCTTAAATGCTTCAAAATGACCGCAAAATGGGACATTTTGCTAAATTTTGGGATATTTTTCGGTATATATCGAGTTTAGAACAGACATTTGCAGTGGTTTTGTGAATTTTTTCTCAAGAGCAAGTCAATAATTACATCTGACAATCCCATTTATGTCTTTTTATGGCGATATAAAATGATTATACATCATAAAAATATTTTGTTGTTCAATTTTGTGCTCAAAGTACCTAAAATGCACCATAATTAACTTATTTTTTGGCACTTTGGCGGCCATTTTGAATTCCAGAAATGAATATTATAGCTTTTTCTGCATTGAAATTGTTATTTAGATTGTGCAAGGATACATGTGTTTTTGCCTCTAATTGTGCAATTTTCAATTTGAAAATCATATATTTGCATGTTTTAGAGTCAAAATTGTGCCAAAATTGCCCTAAATTGGCACTTTTAGCTCAATTTGAGTCTCTGTAACGGTCATTCTGCACAGCGCCCTCATTACAGATTGGCAGATTTTATTCATATAAAAGCATTACTTAAATACAAATGCAAATAAAGCAAAATTGTGCTTTAAAATATGACTTGAGTGGTTTTTATTGCTTAAATTACCCAAAATTACTGTAATTTAGCTCAATTTAAGTCATTTTGGCGGCCATCTTGAATTTTTGAAACCCTTAAATCAGACGAAAATGCTATAAAGTAGTAATTTGTGCATAAATGGTATAATGGTTAAAATGTAATATCTGGGTCTTCATAATTTTCATAATCATGATTTTTGTATCAAAATTGATAAAAATCTGTTATTTTTTGCTTAAATACGGTAACTATGGCGGCCATTTTGAATCACGCCCTCTACACGTAAATGTGTAAAATTGAATAATTCATTAGCAGACACCTTTATGGCCTAAATAATGATGAATTAAAAAGAAATTAAAGTAAATAACTCCACAAACCTTCCCACGTTGCGAATAATGCCTATTTTGAATGAAGGCAATATGTCAATTGGCGGCCATTTTGAATCTGGCAGCCATCTTGGAATTTTCAAAATAAGTAAAATATGATTAATTAAGGCATACGTGATTTGTGTTTGTCATTTCTAACTCAAACCATGTATGGTAATGCTGCCAAAATGATGAAATGTTGATTTTTGTATTTTCAATAGGTGATAATGGCGGCCTTTTTGAATTTTCAAGATGGCCGCCATATTTGAAAAATGCAAAAATGGCTCCCATCCTAGAATGATTCAGTATAAAATTCTCTACCTTCATGCCAATTTTTATGCTTTTATACAAAACCGCACAATTTCGTCAAAAACCACGTGATTGTTTGCAGTGAGTCTCTGAATCCAACATGACTAGGACATCAACGTCATCCTGACGGTCGCGCACGCGATTCAGCTCTGTCCGTAGCCACCGCTGTACCTCTACAGATCGCATCCATCCATTCGGTGATGCACTCACACGCACATTGTTTGGGATGTTCATGTTATTCAGTACGCGTGGAGGTATTTGTACATTCGTTTCCTTGAAATGTGATTTTAGTGCATTTACGTTTGTACTTATGTATTTTCTGATGTAGGCGACATTGACTAACTGCACCTCATCTCTAATGACATTTGGGTAATCATGAAGGAAACTATAGGTAATGATTGGAATAAATTCATTATTCTCACCAATCTTTGAAAAGGTTCATCTGGATTTGGATATCAATTGTTAAAAAGTTCATTTTGACAAATCCAATGACCAATTCATCCTCATGCCCTCAACGGCAGCTGTTAAGTATAAAACCAACAGACAAGGTGGCTTTGGTTGCCAGTCTGAAGAAGGTCCTAGCTTTTGAATGAAACATCTTAAATATGTTAGTATAACACGTTTCTCACTCTCTTTCATTGGATTTGACAAAATGAACTTTTTGGAAATTATTCCACTAGAAATAAAAACATCTCGGTTTGGACAAAGCATCATGGTTTCAAACAATGGCCACTATTCTATTGTTCTCACATGAAACCGAGACAGGAAAGGGAGATACCAAGCCGAGATGTTTTTGCACCAAAATCAATAATCTAATTGATGTGTGTCCCTTTGGTGACTCGATTTCATGGATCAATAATTAGTATCTTGGTTTAGAGTCTCGGTTTCAAGTGGTGTTACTAACAAAACAATGCCAAGATGCTTTGTCCAAACCGAGATGTTTTTTATTCTAGTGTTCTCACCATGTCCAAAAAATATGACATCACCAGATGTGAGAATTATTATGGCACACACTTTTTTATGCAAAATACTTCTGGAAATAATTATGAGAAAGATGATACCCTATTCAGGCCCAGGCATTCTACAACAGTACAGGTCTGGTCTTTGTTATTTATTTATTACAGTTTAAAAAACCAGAAATGCAGTCCAGAGACTCAAACAACTGGCTTACAATTTAACACAATACATTAAAAATACAAACTTTCATGAAATTAAATAGAGACAAAAGCATAAATTGCATAAACACAATGAATAACCACAGGACCCATATGGGTGGTTCCAGAGGTATTGCAGTCTGTCAACGGCTGCTGGAATTGTAGATTTTCTCCCGGGGCCCACTAAGTATAATGTTACAGACATAGCGTGACCACAGTTTTTCAAACCCCCCCAAAAGGGTGATTGTTTCTGAAGCCAAAATATACCCTTTTTCATCCATTCACACCATAAATCTGGAACTTACCATTACCGTTTTACCACTAGGGTTTGAAAAAGTACCTTATTTCTTGAAAATGAGCTGAAATGGCTGTTTTTTATACCTGATACACCCTTTTGTCCTCAAAAAACAACCCTAATTCACCTTTTTCTTGGTCACGCTATGCCTGCAGCATTATACTTGAGTGCCCAACCTCCCCACCCACCCAGATTTTCTGTACCTGGTGGTTCTTTTGTTTTGAAGTAAGATTACGACCATGCCTAGCTTGTTATGATATAATTACTGAAAATAAATGATACAAAATATTATTAATAATACTGGATGGCTATGTGCCTGCTCTGAGAAGATTGTACAAGGTTGATTCTTATGATAGCTAAGGTATATTCCCTTGTATAATGGATTATTCTAATGGTCATAATAATTATAATTGAGCAAAATGACTTATGTTTTAGTCATTGAAAACTGGCTCAACCTCGATATGATACCGATGTTGGTATTGAACAATGCCATTGCATGGCTTCATGTTTTCCTGAAAACTTCAGAAAATGGTCAAAGTTTACTCATGTTTGATTTTATGGTTCATAAGCACAATTTAAAAAAAACAGGTTTTAAGTTCAGTAGTTTGTCCTTGACTACTAGTCAATCTTTGTTCCTCTCAAAAAAAGTTCCAGATAATCAAATGATCAAATTTTAAAATTTCATTTTATCTTCAAACTAGGAAGTGAAATATAACAGATTCTCTCAAAATGTGTTATTTTTCTGAGCTGAAAATAATAACGAAAGAGTAAAAAATCAGATACCAGTAATTCTAAATTCAAAATTAATTCTTAAACAAATCCACTGACTAAACTGTGACCGTCTTGCCCAAGGAAAATACTGGTTATAAAATCAGAAAATTTAGTAAGAATTTGAAGTTTCTGAAGTTATCCTGGTGTAGCAGGAATTTAAGTCCCCCGTTCTTATTGTCCGGGTTGTACAGTAAAGTATAGGCTAACAACTCTCATGCAACATTAGGTTCATGCTTTATTCCATTATGGTCTATGGAAGGTGGACTACCATTTCAGGGGGACTAAGATTACTTTCACACCGGTATTGCAACAACTACTGTAAAAGTGGTATTTTTCATGCTGTTTATTTTCTTGCTATTCATGCTCATTTCACACACGTGAAAACAAAAATGTACAGGATAAAAACATTCATGATTACAGTACCACAGAGATTCTGAAATATGCATAAAAAGCATGAGAGGTATATAACTGCCAAGGCACTGCAAGAATACTGTAGGTTCTGTAAAAACAAGTCTGTGACCAAGCTTTTTCTTAAAAAGTCAGCACCAGGCAATATTTACCCTATGGTTCCACATTTTTGCGCCTGGTGGCACATAAAAAATGAGACCCAGGCTACGGTATTTTTCCCACCACAGCGTCCAGGTCTTGCCAAATATTTTTTGTCTCTAGTTTGAGTCAAAATTTATGAAGAAAATGATTGGTAACTTGGTCGAGCATTTTTGGATAAACAATACATGTTCATCAGTAGAATATCAAACAGGTTCTTCTTTTATTGATAAATTCTTGATTCAAAACCGATATTAAAATGATCCCAAATTCAGGTTCTCTGGAAATTTTAAGGTTAGTGTTTTTTTCAGATTCAGATTTTTGGCGCCTGGTCCATGTCTGCTTAAGAAAAAGCTTGTGTGTAACAAATGTGTACCGTCGCGGCAAAAGGGTGCAGTTGTCGGCAACTTCCATTTTGCGCTAGAGGCCGGTAAAGTTGAACTATACCAAAATATGATGGTAAAGTCAATTTTGAGATTTTTGTGGAAATGAAATCTTTGAACCCTTTTGTATCCAAAATGTAAAGATGGTTAATCAAAAATAACGACAAACTTGTAAAAAAGTGTGATTTTTATCTCTATGTCGAATAGTTTTCATCATGAAAATTTGCTGGAGTGTGCTTCCGATTGCAAAATATGATCACGATACTGCGAGTTTTGTGCCTTTATTTTGCCCCTCCGTAACGTACTTATCTATCAAATTTGGTATCGTCTTCCATTGAGCCAAATTTCAAGTCGATAAACAAATGGGAACATGGTGGTTGCTATAGAGATTTGCTCATACTCTATTCAGACTGCACACAAAATCAAATGGAAAAACAGGCCTACCTTTAACAGCCTTTTTCTCACAAACTAGTTTTGACAAACAGTTATGAGTACGATTTTATAATTTGCCCAAACTCGTCAACCAAACCTCTGATTTGCATGATTTTGGTATCATTGAAAAGGGAATTAAATGAGCTTTACCGCCATATGGAAATCTCCATATTTTGGTTTTGACCCAACTGCACCCTTTTGCCGCGGCGGCACACAAATATGATATGTAGCCTTTGGATTTCAGCCTAGAACTTGTTCTTTCTAACATCATTTGACTCTTTTAGCACCCTTCTTGAAGTCCGCTTCATTCAGTCTGTATCCCCAGTGTTGCAATGTCTGTCTCACAACCGGTGACACAGTCATGTTATCATAAGCACATCCACTGCGCACACACTTAGCTATGAGGTTGTTGCGCCAGCGACCTTTGACACCGGTACACCGATCCCATCTGCCAATCTGTCTTTCATCATCGTCAGTACGGCGTCCAAGGTAAAATCTATTGAGAGAGAGAAAAACGATCAAAATCTTAATAAAAGTTGCTTGGTAAGTTCAAAATGTACATGTATTTTATTTCCTGTCTATGGTGAAATTACCATTTGCATTGTAATGAAATTGATCCGTTTCTTGAAAAAATCCACTTTGTAATTATTTTCATCAGCAAGAATTATGAATGGTCCTGCAATACTCAATAGGGGCATGGGTGACCTAGCGGATAAGTCCTGGACTGTTAATCACCTGGCATTGACAGTCGTGGGTTCGAAACTGGTGGGCAGCATGTGTAGTGTCCTTGAGCAAGAAACCAACCCTAATGTGCTCCTCCACCCACCTCTGTCAAATGGGTACCGGCTTTCTTCAATGCTGGGAAGGTAACAGACTCACGGGGAAGGAGGTGTGTTGAATCCCTCACCGCAAATATAACATATTGTGGAGTCTGGCCCAAACGCTTTGTAAGAGAGATGGGCACTCCGACCTGTGAAATACAGGCCGTACCGTTTACCATAAACTTTACCTGCAATACAAATGAGCACCTAAAATGAAGCATGATCTGATCAAGGAAATTAGAAAGGGGAATCAGTGCTCGCCGCCATTTTGATTTGACCACCGTGTAAATCCTATGGGATAGTGCCAATCTTGGATTGTCACTCAGGGGGGGAGGGGGGGAATTATTGTACCTCCAGTATTTTAATGCGAGACTCTCCTCATGAATTAGCAGGAAAATTGGCATACTTTGATCAGAGTAGGCTAGGTCACAATTCACGCTTGAAACATAGACATGGTTTGAGCATAAAACAAAATTTACACGATTTGCCTGGAAATCAGGCCAAACTGCACACATATCCGGAGGTACACGTACTATAACTGTAATCTGCTCCATGAGCAACAACAAGATGGTGGCCAGTGCCATTTCTCTAGTATAAGTTCTTTGGATCAATTATACTTTATATATAGTAAGTAAAGACTCCCAAAAAAGTATCGCCTCACCTCAAACAAATGGCTCCTGCGTAGATACGGAATACGCAAACGTAATTTAAAGATGATGTGCACAAGCGCTGGAGTTTCAGCTTTCATTTGACACCCTATTTCTGACAATTGACTGAGAAACACTGAAGTTATGAACTTTTGAAACCCTCAAGGTCGATTTTTAAGAGTTGCAAATTTCATTTTTCGCACAGTACAAACCAGTAACGAAAAAATAAGGATTGATATGAGAGGTAAGTGAGTTTAGTCAATTAAGCACGCGGTCTTTCAAAAGCATGCGCCATTGGTGTTTAAGCATCATCTATCCAGTTATTATTTTTTCTTTAATTTTTCATTAATTCATTTTATAATAATAAGAACCGAAGAAACGACATTTAATTGGTAGGCATTGCTAGCATTAAAGATATGGCACAATACCAGACCATATTAGAGGACAAATAACAGTGCACCATTTGTTTTTAAGGCTAGTATTGTCTACCAATTGAAACTGAATTTTAGATCGTTTCTCATCATTAATAAGATGAAAAAAAATAATATCTTGATGGATGATGCTTGGAACCCCATGACGCATGCTTTCGATGGATGATGAATCATGAACTTGAATTTGAATGCTTGGAACCCCATGACGCATGCTTTCGAAAAACTGTGTGCTTCTGTGACCAAACTCACTCTCCTCATATCGATCCTTAAGTCTTGTGTTACTGGTTTGTACGGTGCGAAAAATGAAATTTGCAACTTTTAAAAAACGACCTTGAGGGTTTCAAATGTTCATAACTTTGGTGTTTCTCAGTCAATTGTCAAAAATAGGGTGTCAAATGAAAGCTGTAACTCCAGCGCTTGTGCACACAATCTTAAAATTACGTTTGCGTCTTCCGTATTGGCGTAGGAGCCATTTGCTCGAGGTGAGGCGATACTTTTTAGGGAGTCTTTATCTGTTTTTGTTAATTCCATGAGATGGTGGTGGCTACCAGCCTACAACCTTTAGTCCTCACCTGCAATACCACTGGAACCACCCATATGGGTCCTGTTTATCAATCCACCCACTGCTCTCCCACATCTCCAGACTTCCACCGCATTTCACTTTGTAGGTGTTGACTTCTGTCTGGTAGGTAGATGATGATACCTGAAGTAGATGTGAAAAAACAGGCCTATATATCAATCATTTTACTTTCCATAAACAAGCAACAACTATAGAAAAACATGTATATATATACATATTTAAATCTAACAATGATAAGAAGGTGATTGAAGGACAAGAGACAGAGATAATCACAGCTATCACAAAGTAAACAATATAATAAACTACAGTAAAACTCATTACAACTAAATCTGATAAAAGAAATTCCTTTAAAGATTTGTTTGTTCTGTAGCCTACCATTTAGGTAGTAATTTCCCTTGTTTTTCACCGTTTTAAAACCTGATACATGTATGTAAGTTTTGGATCATGAAGTTTTTGATCATATGGATATGTATAAGAAGTAATTTGTCTGTCCCCTGGCCCTTTGTTATAAAAAGTTTCTACTGTACATTCAAGTATTTTAAACTGATACACACAAAATTTGTACATGTATATTATGGCCATATAGAAGACCAATATTTTGAGAAGAGCTGGACTACAGTTGATTCTTCAAATGTTAAACAGACTTTACAGACCTTCACGTTTGAGGAGCTCAACTGCACATGAGCTCCTACAGCTCTCCTTAACAACATTCCTGGAGTGCATTTCTTAAGTACTGTCTCATGCAGGAATATTTGAAATTGAACTCCTCATAACTCTCCTCACAAAACTCATCAGCAGAATGATTGACAGAGCTCCTGCTATTTTTAGAAATGAAGGCCTGACTTTAATTCATTTATTCTTGAATCACAAGATTCCAAATTATAGCGCAAGATGTATAGTGGACATCATTTCATATTGCACCAGTGAATTACTGGTGACATTCGCTCACACTAATTTGTTTGGTTAAAACAGACTGAAAGAGTTCCACACAAAAAATATTTTATAGATTCATTAACAGCTTTTGCACAAGTATTGGTTACAGCTGACGGAAAGGCTATTTTGCAATAGTAAATTTCCATATGATATACTCACTATTATTGAATTGGAGTATTGGTATACATGAGTATTGGTTAGTGCTGGCTGAGATAATTCCTATCTGAGTAGGGATTAAAATTGTGTGCAAATTTCTTATGCAAGCAGTTATATTAAAGGGAGCTTTCGATACCACAAAGGATGGTGTGTACGGTGGGACAACTTGCTTCACCGCAACCTGCTCTATAGTCGCGTGAATAAAACCTTTTCACTTTTACGCGTCTTGTGCGCTGAGGTTAAAGTTCAAACGCAACTCACGCGATACTCGTGAGCTCGCGTGATTTGACAGTTCTGTTGTTGCGTGACTTGAAGGTCGATTTGATTGGTTTGTTGTTCATGATGCGATTTGATCCCGCCCAGAATGAAAAGGTTTGTTTCAGATGACAATAGATGCATTTAAATCTCGTGCAACAGACAGGCCCATAATTTAGCATCAGCTGATTGAAGCGTAAGATTCATGACGAAAGAAATCAGATCTGTTGTTGAATGATCTGCTGTGAAATCCAATTCTCCCTAATTAGAGTCCCCATGGACTTTGGTGGCAGACAGAATGTTTGCGGTGCTTACCTGTTTGGATATATTCAATCCTTCCACCCAGTCCTTGGGAAGCTCCTTCCAAACACCAGAATATTTCTCACCTACGATTCAAGAAAAAAGAAAGAAAACTGAGTTTGTACAAAAACATTGCATCATACAACTGTGTATACATTGTTTTATTAAGTTAAAAGGAGCAAAGGTGGGGTGTGGGTGTGTGTGTGTGTGTGGGGGGGGGGTAAATTGTCATAAACTGGGGTAATGTTTCGAGAATGTAGCTCCACCAACAACATCCCAGTCCTTTCTTCAAAAAATGCTTGGCAGATGTTTTATGGATCTGTTTCTTGGGAAATCAGTCCGATAAAGATTACCCCCCCCCCCCCCCCCCCGTTCAGATGTAATTCATGTGTACAAGGAACAAATTCTTTTTAGAATACCTCCATCTCAAGTCCTTTGGTTTGATATTATGTAAAGCAACATTTGGGTGTTATGCATTAGAGACCGACCTGTAAAATTAAGGAGGACACATGGAGCATTCATGTGAGCACTAAACAAGCTGATTTTGAGTTCAAATTCAAGCTAACCTGTAACCCCTGATTTGATTGGTCTGAAGTACGTTCCACCAAAGCTCCCTGCTTGTAGCACTTCTTTAGGTGTCAGGTTAGGCCTCAGTCTCGGACAGTCATCAAATACAAGCTCCCCTTTATCATTTCGTTTTGGTAATGCTGCAGTATAACCCTCTCTATCTATGACCTCTTGCTCATTGGCATTGACACCTGATTTCCCAGCAGTTTTGGTTTTCTTCACTGATTTCTGCTCATCTGGTTGAGGTGTCTTGGCTTTCTTTGTTGATACGGGTTTCTTGGGAGTTTTCTTCACTGATTTGGGCGTCTTGACTGTATCCGTCTTTAACTTTTTTGCCAATTTAGGAGTAGTGGAAGCAGTTGACTTCCGCTTGCCATCTTTAGACTTTGCAGGAGTTTTCCCCATTTTACTTGTCTGTAAGAGAGTAAAAAGAGCACATAAACTCATTATATGGGCAATCTAATTCTTGTCAAAATTATATTGCCACAACATTATCAAAGCAGATTTGTTCTCAAATCTGAATGACTTTCACTCAGAGGCAATATATAGATTTGATATTCAAATGTGTTCTCAAATCTGAACATGACCCGGTGGCAACACCATGCAGGGCTTCCAACTGACCACTTGCAAAAATATAGGGCTAAATATAGGGCAATTTTGTCAAAAATATAGGGCTAATATAGGGTTTCAAAAGTCAAAATAGCGGAATATAAAGCTTTTTTCAGATTTTGGAACTCAAAACCTGTTTCACGCTACTCACTTAATTGTCATTACTTAAGTATATTTCATAGAGAATGTTTTATTTTGACAATGGGCTCCTCCGTTCCCCTTACAGCTACTCCTGTCCATTGGACAAAAAATCCCTCTCTTTGGAATTTGACCCCAAATTTGAGTGTTTGGTACATGGATTATATTAGACCCATTTTAATAATATTGGTTTCTTTATGGGTGTCTCTTTAAATTTCCTACCAGAACATTCTTACCAAAACCAAAATGGACCCTGCTGTCACTTAAGTAAACATGTTGTTATTTGGGGGAAAATCGGGGGGGGGGGGGGGCCAAATGTAGGGAAATTAATGTTAAATACAAGATTGGCTGTAAAATGAAAATGGCTAGAAAGATTCAACTGAAATTTAAAATTTTTGAGTTCAAACTTAGATATTTCACTTAAACTTCAATGAAATGTAACAAAAGTGTATATATTTGGAAAGCTTAAGCTGTAAGGAATCTAAATATGAGTATTGCATCTTGTTATATAGGGTGACCTTGAAAATATACAGGGTGAAACATTTATTTTTTGATCAAAACGAACTAAAACTTCTGCAATGCAAATTTCTCAAGTGTTATTTTAAATCTTCTTATTACTCACATAATTTGTTGCAAGAACAGATATGCTAACAGAGTGTGGGTAAAGTATTACATTAATGTACAGCATTTTTAAGGTTTAGGTGTTCCAAAAAACAAATCCTGCTGTTTCCAATTAAAACCATTTTTGAATTTTAACAATTTAGCTCTACCCTCTACACAAATATAGACTGTATTTTTGAATTCCTCATCAAATTTCCTTTCAGAATATGTATGCATTGATCTGGATAGGGTTAGTAATTGAAAAGTTACAGCAAAAATTGTGTTTGCTGTTCTTCAGCAATGTTTTGTATGCGTTTTCCTATATCTTACATTGTGAGATATAGGAAAACGTGCATTACTCAGATACAAAATGGGCCATAAGTTCCATTATATATAACCACACATACTGTTTAATCATAAAATGTTAAGTGGAATGTGTTAGCTTTCATTTAGTACCATATTTATAGCAATACACCCAGATTCAGGGGTGTGAGGGGCCAGTTGACGAAAAAATTAACATTTCTGCAAAAATTTTACTAATTAATAAATTCCCAAAGTAGACTATCTATAGGCAGCACCGCTTCCTGTGGCACCGCTTCCTGCACCACCCCTTGGCTTCAAACTTTAAATAGCTGTATCTGTACCTCACTATAAGCTAGACCAAT
>JXSR01S026780.1:173403-196535 GCA_000969725.1 Ophiothrix spiculata | reverse complement strand
ACCAGATTTTACCATGTACATAAAAGGTCCACAAAAACCTAAAGTACCAAAACACGTAAAATGTAGGTCGTTTCCTACTAAAATACCACATGCACAAAAGGCTTGGAAACTTTTTTTTTATTTGTTTTTTGATTGTCACTTTGTCAAAACCACTAAAATTAGTTTGGGGTCGACCAAAATGAAAAATTTTCCTCCAAAAGGTCCACTTTTTGAAAATTTGCACCCTCCTTGAAAATTTTCTGGCTACGGGCTTGCCTATCACACTGATCTCAGAACATAGGCCGATGACTGACAATATGGATTGATTCAAACATTTCACATTGGCATGTGTTACTTTTGACACATCTATTATCTAGTCAAACCTCTTGTAAATGTCAACACTTTAATGCATTATGTGCACTTTTTATTTTGTGAACTATTAAGGTACATCCTGTTCCAGTAACCCAAAATGTCAACTGAGCATTATTGTGGAATCATAAAATTTGGTCGTCAGACTTGGCATTCTATTGTAGACAAAGCAATCAGGAATGTCAGGCAATTAAAGGGGCATTGGACAAGCTCAGCATCATCCCCGATATTTTCCAGACATTTTGGGATAATGAATGTTAGCTGTAATAATGAAATCATGCAAAGTTTCAAATTGATCAAATTGAAATTGATCAAGGCAATCAAATTTTACAACAGAAAATGGGCTGGAAATTCTTATTATTTTCTTTATTTTTTGCTGCCTATTTTCACCAGTTTCTTGAAAAGCGTTCTGTCGCAAAGTCCCCCTTTTCGGGGTGAGTCATCACATTTGGGCACAACACTTGGCCATGGCCTAAAAGTTAAAACATTAACATATGATTTAGCCGTCCATCTAATTTGCATATTTGCATAATTAACGAGCATTATACAAAAAGCTAATTATGCAAATATGCAAATTAGATTGGCGGGCAAATCAATCATTCAAGTTTTCGGTCATATTGGCAAAGTCAAATTCTTATCGGTAAAAGTAGTATGAAGGTTTATCCATAAAATTTTGGAAAATATTGGCAAAAATTAATATTAATGAGCACATTTTGCCAGTTTTCCTCATTAACTTCATCAATATATTGGCAAAAAACAATAGAATACAAAGAATATTTAGTTTAAACTGCAATATCTCAAAATCTGTTAGTCCGATTTGGCTCAAATTTTGGAATTAAGATTTTTTTGCTTAGCTCTCTGCAACAGGCCTATTTTGATCTCAGTCAGAGCAACTTCAATTTGGGTTTAATACCACCTGAACCAAGAACTCGATTTTGATAGAGTTGACCTTGAGAAAAGTGGATCATGAATTGCTGTGAGGTAAAAGTACTTGTTTATAAATAGTACCTGTATTGTACTCGCCATACATTTAGAAAATTAAGAATACCTGTTTCAAAATAGGTGTATTCATTAAATACTGCACAGTGTCATGCTATAAGATTGTACTAATTGTTTAGCTGCTTGCAATGGTAATTTATGATCACGACTTTGAAATCAAGGAAGTCGTTTACGCCTACTTAATCCGCTTGCACACTGGATCAATTGTCGGACCTGCTTCTGGTGCATATAGGGTTTGACTGTTACGATCCAGGTTGGGTACGTCCTTAATTGTCTTCTTAACAAACTTAATGTGCTTTAAATAGCACAAGATATTAATTAGGGTCACTTGTGCTGCATTTTGTATCCAATGGTGAATAATTTTTTTCTGGATTTGGTGCTTAAAATTGCACACCATGAGTTTATTTTAGGTGTGTGATCAGGACAGGCTATCACAATCACGTGTATACATAAAAATACAAGACCTGGTTTAAACTATATTTGGAAATCACACAGAGACCATTTAAATGTGCAATTCACGATTCTGCGGCGACGACAGCCTCCCCTCTTTGCAAACTAAATAAAAAGAAGAGTACAACATAAATGCATGCTGAAAAGTTCACTTTATTTCGACCATTATTTTTAAAGTTGCAAGCTTTTCCACATTATGGATGTCATTAGCGCTTAATGCGTTTTCTCATAAAACGCCCATCAAGCGCGCATATGAAAGAAACAATCTTTTTTGTTGAAAATTACTGTTTATACCCACTCTGAAAAAATGACCACTTTTCCTTGTTTTTGTTCATACACGTACTAATGATAGCTGAGTGACCCCCTTGGCATATAGGATGGGAAACCCAACAATGTGCCTTTGGTTTAGGGGACAGATATGTGCACATATATGCAGCCCTGCCAAAGGAAAATATTTTAGGCCCTGTCACAGCCTAAATGTCCAATAACACTATGTGCCGGGGATACCATGCTCTGCCTGAGGGTTTTCTTACCCCTTTTTGTGGGGCAAATATGTCCGATGTCAATCATGTACCAGCCATGACCTGCCCTAGCTGCAGGTCACTCCTCTCAAGGCCTTGGGCAAAGGACGTTAAGTTTGCTCTAGGCCAAGGCCAGTCTGGCATGGGGACGCATCCTGCCCCGTCCCGCCCCGTCTGACAAAGGCACAAACTATTTTCGTTTGGGGTCATTTACATCACATTTTTTGTATTATTTTGTACTGTATACTGATTAGAACTAGCACTGTTCCCCTGATCGCCCCTCCCACGGACCCAGCAACGAGAGGCTGTTGCCTGGTCGAGTTCAACTGTGGATAGAGGCTGTTGGACAGGTGGTGTTGGACAACACTGAAATCAGGGCTATATACTGATATGCAGCTAGTTAAATTGAGATTCAAGGGGGCTAATATGGAGGACGTTGTGTGGGAATTTATTAAAGGGACTGACCTAGATTCGCCTGCTAATCTTGAAACAAATAGAACTGTTGGCAGCCTCAGTTTAAAGATGCAGGATCCTATTTCAATGTGTGTATAATTTACTTAGCCAATTACCATGACCTCTTTATCCCTTAACCTCCTACGTACTACAAAGGACTACAGTAAGAAATTAAGAATTAGTTCGAATACGTCACAGATGGCGGATTTAAATGGTCAGGAAATTGCTGCCCGGGCATGTCACGCTCGGTGGCTTGGCATAGCATTTTGTGAGATTTAACCCTAAAGTTATGTAAATTCATAAGAAATAGAAAATAGTTATACCAATAAATTTTATGTTAAATGTCATATCTCCAAAACTATAAACAAGTTGAAGGTGAAATTTTGGATATAAATCAGAAAAATATATGAGCTTTAATTTTATATCAAAAACTGTACTTCTTCTGGTTGAACCCTGGGGATGAAAATGGAACTTCACCTTTAAGAGAAATTGGACCTATAGATACATGCACCTTTCTGTTTTTCATTGTGTTACTGCAGTGTGCAATGAAAAAGATACAGATCTGTAATTCTGTATGACTATGACTTGAACCAACCAAGTAAAAACTGGCCCCAGGGTTCGTAACGCGTTTCCTGCGTTGCCAAATTGAGCAATGTCACAGCCTGATTGGCAGACAGTTCTCCTTCACTTGTGCCTATTTTTAGCGCCTATGGGTTATGACTAGTCTTAGTTTAGGTGTTATTACAGGGGGACGGGGAACAAATATGGTGCCAGTTTGTTTATCAATGGATCTCAGAATGCAATTTTTCTTTGAACTGATTTTGGATAAGTACAATAGAAGTTGCACCATTTTACAAATGACGGAATCATTGGCTAGATCTCAAATCATAGTATAGGTCCTATTTAATATGGATATCCTAGGCATATATATGTAGGAATAGAAGGGAGAGGGGGGAGGCAAAGTTGAATATATTTTCTCTTGATCTTGAGTGTCCTTTTTCAAATTTCAAAATGATAATAGGGGAGATATAATGGATATTTTGCCCTTTTTGGTTTTTGAAAAAAGATGGGAACCTTGCTTGAATTTGGACTTTTTAAAGAAAAAACAAAGGGGTGCTTTGCATTTTGAATGAGTGCATCCCCTGTGATGTGTTGTGTATCATCAACTGTACTAGGATATATGCAGGTTGTCTGTACCGCTCAAGCTGTAGCAGGGGGAAAGCTGTAGGTGGGAAGTCATTCAACTTGCCTGAAAAGCGTACGGCCACGTAACTCAAGCTGGAATCGGGATTAGCACACCACCGCATATGACAGCCTATCCAGAGCCGTTATGCTAATAGATTAATTAACTGTTGTCAGTGTGAGGCATTTGGAGATACTGAAACCTGGCAGGTGGTTAACACTTTGTTGTCATTGGTCAGTAACTTTGAAATCTCTCTGGATAATCTGACTGTGTCATCAAATAGATTCATAGTATGGGTCAGTTTATGCAAAAGTTTCTAGATAATCAGACTCGTGTCATCGGTAAAAATGAACTATGACGTAGAAGGTTTGATCTCATAGCTGGTGTTTGATAACTATGCTGGGCAGATAGTTGTGTAGCAATATTTTGATTAATGGAACATGATTTTGATTATGTTGGTATGTTCAGGATAAAGAACATTTTCAGGATATAATACGTGCAACTTGATATGGATATAGTCTTTATGAGATACTTTTAATTATTTACAAAATAGAAACTTTTATTTGTGGTTTATGTTATGGATTTATCATGCTGCATGTACAAATCTTGACTGTCAGGAACATGGAACTTATTAGTCGCACTTGCAACCCTCGCCTATATAGTTCACTAACTTAATAACTCCACTAACTCTACATAGAACACTGATCTATAAAGTCACTGAAAGCCGAGCCACTGGCGTACCTCTCTTGTCAGTAAACTAAATCAGTCTGAGCCCGATTGTGCTAGGAACTAATAAACTGACTTCGTTTGTTACAAGTTTGATGTTGCAATCTGCAGTTGTGGTAGACATGGATTTATGCAAGATCTGAATATAGTATTGGAGAGGATTCTTTTGAAACTTTCTGTTGCCTCTGCTTTCAGATTAACAATTTGAATTATTACCCAGATCTGAATGCTGTTGGACATATATTTTATTGAACTTCTGGAATATTCTGTTTTCTTTTTTTAGACTCATCAAAGTGACCAGCTGCTATATCTTTTGATCTGCGGCAATCTGTCAGTTCATTGCAATAGATGAACAAAAATTTTCAATTTATTAATCAGATCATTTACATTGTGTACCACAGGCCTGATGTACCATTTTATAAATTTCTAAATGGAATATATTGTTTATACATGAATTTTTATGTTTTGACTGAATAGATGGTCATATGACTTTAAGATGATCATGAAGATTGAAAAGATATTCAAGGACCAGTTCTGCTGTTTTCGTCTGATTAGTGCATTTTAATGTAAATTCATAATTGATGAGGGGTAAACTGAACCCCAGTCCTGCAGAATGTGGCGCTGTTTGCTCTCATATATTGCATAAAAGCTGTTCAGAATTGGAAGGATTCAGACTAGAGTAGTCATATGGAATTCTATTGGAAAGCATTACGTAACAGTTTATTTTAGTGTTGTTTAACCTTGCTATGGAATAGGAATCTATTTTTGTTTTTATTTCGACGCTGATGAAGATTCTGTGTAACCTCCTACATTGATTAACAAGTTACTATTATTGGCTAACGAGTCTCACAAATCCTTGTAGTACAGCCAGGAAAGATTTGCCGTCAAATCCTGGTTTTTATCAACGGTAAAAACATTGCAATATCACCTTGATATTAAAAGGACGAGTGTAATATGATGGGTGGACTATCGACATACACTTATGATTAAGCAATATTATGTGTAATCGTAGGTCTTTGATGAGTCGTTAGTGGAGCTTTTGGAGAAGTGAGCTAGGGGATTTGCAAAAATTCACTATGGAATCTTGTGGATTTATGTGTAATGGATCACTCTGTCCAAAGATGACGTCAGCCAGGAATGGTTTTGGTAAGGATTCAAACAAAAATCCATGGGCGGGGTTGCATATACAAACAATGGGGCCCTGTACTCTGGATTTTTGTTTACACTGTCCAATAAGTTATAGTTTTGCCTAAAGGGCCCATTAGGGTAAAAGTGAAAATCAAGCGTACAGGGCCCAATTGTGTGCAAATGCAACCGCTACCATGGATATTTGTTTAAATTGTCCAATAAATTATTTTTTGTCGTAGGTCCCATTAGGGTAAACGTTTAGGGTTAGGTCATTAGTTTAAGAGCTTTTGGAGATGTGAAAAGTGACAATGAAATCTTGCGGATTTATGTGTAATGGATCACTTTGTCGCAAAGATGACGTCAGCCAGGAATGGTTTTGGTAAGAATTCAAACAAAAATCCATGGTCGGGGTTGCATTTACAAACAATAGGCCCTGCATTATGGATTTTGTTTATAATGAAGGGTAGAGTAGGGAGGTTGGGAAAACAAATTGTTTCGGGGTCTGATATATGACATCAAACATTTCATAATTTTTTTTAAATAGACACACAGGTACCCATTATAACAAAAACAAACATAGGGTAAAAGTTGCCATGGAATCTTGCGGATTTATTAACCATAATGGATCACTCTGTCCAAAGACGACGTCGGCCAGGAATGGGTTTGGTAAGAATTCAAACAAAAATCCATGATCGAGGTTGCATTTACAAACAATAGGCCCTGCATTATGGATTTTGTTTATAATAAAGGCTAGGGGAGGGGGTGGGAAAACAAATGTCAACGTTAGAATCACCCATATTATAACAAAAAACACACTGGGTAAAAGTTGCCATGGAATCTTGCAGATTTATGTGTGATCCTCTGAATGGTTTTGGTAAGAATTCTGAGGACCATGCAAGTATCCTTCTATACTTTTGCTGTAAGTAAGATATGCAACGTAGGCCATAAGAAGCATTTCTAGGGAAAAGTATACTTGGTCCCATAACTAGGGCTGGTATTGGCAAGCATTTTCATTGTCGACAACCCCCCCCCCCCAAACAATTTTACGACCGATGTCGACACTGTCAGTAATAATGCATTTTCATGAATACAACAAAGGTTCCATTCAACTGGATCCAAGCTTAAAGATATCCCTGATATCATCCTATCTACTCTCTAAATGTAAACGAGTGAAAATTGCACTCCCCAAAAGAGTGAAACTCTTAAGAACCACTCAGAAAGGAGTGGTTTTGTATGTCAAACAGCAAATTTCCACTCATAAAGAGTGAAAATCACTCTAAAAAGAGTGAATTTCCACTCGTTTGAGGTGTTAAACGAAGGACAATTCTTTTTCGAGTTGTCCTTCGTTTAACTCCTCAAACGAGTGGAAATCCACTCTGTTTAGAGTGATTTTCACTCTTTATGAGTGGAAATTTGCTGTTTGAAATACAAAACCACTCCTTTCTGAGTGGTTTATAAGAGTTTCACTCTTTTGGGGAGTGAAATTTTCACTCGTTTACGTTTAGAGAGTACTAAATAAGCAAAGCTAGGAACCTATCTAGTTGGTCTTCAAAATGTTGTATTGTGTAGTGGTCAGTGTGGTCATCCTGATCCTGGTTGAAAAATGCAAAATACTGATGTTATCATTAAAGTTCACATTTTTTTCAAAGAAATTTGTAGTTACATAAAGCAGGTCAGTCGGCGACAGGAGATGCATTTGGGTCAGCATGCTAGTGAAAGAAATAAAGTCAGGTTATTTTTGAAAATTCATAATTGATTACATATGATTCTATTCCTGATGGTCAGATATAGGA
The DNA here is from genome assembly GCA_000969725.1 of Ophiothrix spiculata. Taxonomy (NCBI): domain Eukaryota; kingdom Metazoa; phylum Echinodermata; class Ophiuroidea; order Amphilepidida; family Ophiotrichidae; genus Ophiothrix; species Ophiothrix spiculata. Next base: position 188,934 of record JXSR01S026780.1, on the reverse strand, counting down.
AATTGAACAAGGATATTGATTGAGAGGGGCTTGTTTGTTTATATTAAAAGGACAAATTGAAGATTTGTAATTGGTTGTATATTAAAGGTTTTCTTTTCTGTTTTGGTCATCTATTGCTGGTTGAAATTAAACTAAAAATGCTTTATCAGAGAAATAGTCGTCGCATACAATGTATACTATTGAACATATATCTATGAATGTTGTCAATCATCCAGGTTGCTTCAAAGAGCAAAAAATGAAATAAATCTGGTCAACTGGGCTTACGTTTTTGATAGCTACAGTATCACTTCTCATCCAAGGAGCATCATCAGGCCGTGTGATCTTCTGATCTTCTTACGTGACTATTCTGCACCGTCATGGATCAAAAAGCCGACAGAAGATCACACGGCCTGATGATGCTCCTTGGATGAGGAGTGATACTGTAGCTATCAAAAACGAACATTAAAGTCCAGTTGACCAGATTTATTTCATATTTTGCTATACTATTGGACAGTTTTCCCTCTGAGAGTTTATAATACATTAAGTCAAATTAAACAAATTGTTATTCCATGATTTTTATTTCTAAACTTAGAAAAATGCCTCATAAAAACTTGAGAAAACGCTCACCAAAAGCTTGCAAACCTTCAAATACAGGTATTTTATTATGCCAAATATCTTTGATTTCTCCATGTAGTTTATCTGGTAAGCGGAGGCAGATTATTGACCTCTTATGGACACCTGTATGGAAAGCATAAAACCATTGATATCATTTTCGAGCCATAATGTATACAAGGACAAGTGACCATCCTGACAAAAGTTCATCGATATAGCTCTTTTCCTTCTTGGTGATCTTTAAAACATTTTGATACTCCCTGGTATACCACCTACACTCGCGGTCAAAAGTGTTTGCGCACAAAACCTTTAACCAGCTATATCTTGAGAACCGTTCATCATCTGCGTCATATTTTTTCGGATTTATATTTTACATATATATATATCTAAAGAACTCAACAGGAATTGAATTTATCGCATTTGAAATAAAAAAAATAGAAAATAAACATACTGTAAACTTTCTTCTGCACATTCAAAAAATAGAGTTTAAATACATAACTGCACATTTGTTGGAAAACTCATGACCTGAAAATGTTCTTTATGGTTACACGGTGACAACAAGCACATAACAAATAAACTACATAGGTGCATAGCAAAGAGAATGTGTGGTGTATTTGTATATGGTCCAGGAAATAGGGCATTTTTATAGATATGGAAGATCGAATATCAGAGCAAACATAGATTATTTATATTGGATACATTAGGCACCTATGAAAAACATGGATTTTTTCAGATTTTTGGTCACTTGATATAATTACGTTTTTTCCTGTATTTAAGCATGCGCAAACACTTTTGACTGGGAGTGTATACAGATGTTTTCAGAACATATGGCTTAGACTACCCTCACATCTCTTATTGATTGCCTCCTTCATGATTATATTTGGGTTAATAATAAGATTGATAATTACTGAAAAGCAACGTCGTACCATTGCGTGCAAGAATACTGGATACAACTGTCAGTAGACCAAATTGTCGGGTCTTCAAATTGGTGTCAGTTTGAATCCAAAGTTAAATGTTGTGCAAATTGTGGACTGTCAAACAGGAAATATTTGCTAGTATTTAAATTTTGCTAATATTTTGCTAGGACCTGTACATCGATATATAATATATCGGCGAGTATGATACTCGATATCCTTTGAAATTTAATATCGCCAATATTGGTATTTTAAAATATTATCTTGATATATTGAATCATCGAACATGCTTATACGCCAAAAAAATAAATTGCTTGTTTGCCCTATAGTTGAAAAATTAAAATTTTGGGTCGGTTGGTCGGTCAGTTGATTTTTTACTCTTCACATATATTTTAAAGAATGATGTCATTCCATGGATTTTATCGCGAATACCAAATAAATGCAGGGCTTAATCAAAGATTGTGGGTCATTATTTAGAGGAAATATGCGTTTTATACTACTAAATGTGACTTTATACTGCTAAATTTTACATTTTCCATTGTAAATATTGAGTTTTCATATTTTACATGTTTGATGAAAACAAAAATAAATTCCGGACCCAAATTTTTGTCATTTTAGGTTTGGTTCGCGGAGGGCAAACAAACATTTTTAGGCCTTACTGTCCGCTACCCTCTAGCACATCAAGCACAGTTGCCAAGTCTGTGGGAGGGGAAATCATTGGTCACTACTTCTAGTAGTGAAATAGGAACGCCTGAAATGTATATGATTCAGGAGGCATAGGACACGATTTACTTGATTAAGGCAAAGGGATTTCTAAACCCAAATTTAGGGATACATTTTACGAACTATGTATTGAAAATATCACAAAAACTCCCTTTTTTAAATTGATCAAATTAATAACAAAAGTAATGTCACAAAATTAAACATAATTATATTAATCTTAATCCGTTGACGTGTGAACCCCACTTCTTCTTGTTAAAAACTTATTTTTTGTACAGTTATTCGTATCCTATTTCTGATCGTGGGTTTTTTTCTGGTCACGTGTTGTTATTTATGACCAAATATGGGAGTTTATGGGTTTGTTAATATTCATATGGACAGGCTGGTATTGCCGGTATCTCGTAAATATGGGCAGTGGCAATGGTCTGTCCGCCACCGCCTGATATGATTTGAATCTAGCAAGTGAGGGCGGTTGCCGCGAGTGTGAGGTGAATCCGACCACCCCCGTGATGGGGATAAAACCGGATTTAAAATCTTGGCTTACTGACTATACTACTACGAAGCTCATGTAATACTCTTTAATAACTGAAAAATATGTCACTCTTTCTTGGATTACTTTTCACTCTTTTTGAGTGAACTGAAACTTGTTTATAGTCACTCAAAAGAAGTGAAAATTCACCCTTTATGACTTTAAGTGAATGAACCTCTTTGTTGTGAAAATTGAAAGTCACTCCATGCATAGCTCCAGGACTCCTTCATTTTAAGAGAGACAAGTAATTTAGAATGCCACAAAAAGTAGAGCTGCCTTACAAAAATTGTGAAGTTTTAAACCCCCATATAAATTTGTTAAGTACTGTACAATATGTGCCAGGAGTAGGGGAAATAGATAATTTGAGGATTTTGTTATTTGCGGTGAATGATGCAGAATCATTCAATTAAAAGTACAAATTAGTTTGGCGAATATTGGCTGCCGGGATTTGTTGTAGCTGTTTGTACTTTTGTATTTTGACATGACACATCAGTTTTATTGTGACATTTGTCGGGCATTTGCCCATCCTCACATAGAGAAGTATAATTATTTGAAAAGATCTACACAGGCCTACATTTTATGTGTAAAGTTCACTTTAGCCAAGAGAATGCAGGATATCATTGATGATAGAGCTATGGAATGATAGTAATGGTGTTATTTGAAATCAAAGAGTTCAGAAAAGATTTCATTGACAATGTATCCTGATTTTTCAGTTTTATAAAAAATGATAAGAACATAAGGCAGAGTAAAAAAGTAAACATGTTTCTCGTCCCCTCCCGCATCATTTTTTAAGGATTTTTATTTTTTTTTAATTTTTTGTATTTCATGCATAACTTATTTGTAAAAAAGGTTTGAAAAGTTTAAGTCTATGCAATAGATTTGCTTTAGTTCAATAAGCATTTTAAAGCATATTTTGTTTTGATCAACCCTCTGGTATGTCCAAAACTCAAAAAATAAAAAGAGGCCTCCCCCTCTTCCAATAACACATCTAGTATCAATACACTGGGTGAGAATGGGCCATTAATGGGCGATTTTGCATTGCCATTGAAATAAAAAAATAAAAAGTACCTCCTACTCCTTTTTTTCAAAAACCCGGTCTAAATTGTGACTATTCATCATAACTTCAAAACCCAAGCATGCCTAACCTCAATTTTCACAAGCAAGGTATTTTTAAGCTACACAGTTCTCTTTCAAATGACATGAAAATCTGAATTTTGTTAAAGGTATCCAGCTTGTACTTTTTGATGTAACTTTAATATCACAATTGATCCTATTGAATCTAAATGAAATTAGAAAAATATTATTAATAAGTAATTAAAAAAGCCACCCAGCATTGTGTAAAATCAAACTTAATTTTTGTTTACACATTCACATAATACCTTGATTTATGATTGAACTGAAATATTGTTTTTCTCTATAACAAAAGCTTTTTCCATTTTTAATAGCAAAGGAAGTTCTTTCTGAGTCAGAGAAAGTTCAAAAACAAGAGTTATTTTTAATCTTGAAGCCAAGGGGTGCAAGAGTTAACTGTCTGCAAAATGACAAGAATGTGCTCGGTTTGAGCAGATGAATTTGGTAAAGAGTGTTCAAAATCAGGAACAGGTATTAAAAACACCACACCCTTCCCACATATTAGAGGAAAGGTGGAACTTTTTAAAACCTGACTCGCTGAATTACATATGAAGAAACAACCCTAACACAACCAAATCTCACATTAGAAAGTCAAGAAAATGCGCTAGTTCAGATATGTCACAGACAGGGCTATATGCAGGGACCAAATCACTGACCCGGCAGCGACTCAATGGTGGCTTGCTACGGGTATCACTCGCTTGGGAAATGGGAGGTTTCCGTTCAAATCCTGGTGAAAACACGCATGTTTTCAGCATCCTTCCTTTTTGAAGAGATTAGTTAATGGATTTTATATTCACTCGTTGAATTATGTCATTGGATGTATTGTACGCATTCTATAATCGCAAAATGCTTTCAAAATAAAATTTAAAGCAAAAAAAAATAGAAAAAATAATTAATATCGTTTAAAAATAATTATAATTATTATTAATCCTAACCTCCTTTCATAACGGCTTTTGAAGAGACTCGGACCATACATGACACGGTATGCCACAAATTGAACTAATCAATTGAACAGTCCTGAACAAGGGCTAGGTTTTAATTAAAACAAAGATGAAAATCACCAGCAACACCAAAAATTGGCATATTTGGGGCAGAAAAGTTACTGTCCATATCCCGGGATTAATTGACTGTCTATTTTAAATGAGCCATAAATGCAGCAAACTCCATTTTGCGCTACAGGTGAAAATACAGTGTCAAGGTAGCAATTTGCTGAAATTGAGTTTTTGACAGATTCACAACCCTATTATGCTTAATTCAAAACACCAGCAAAGTTTCATTTCAAGAAACTGATCGGAAATATTGAATATATCGGTATACTTTGGGGACAATCAACAGAGAATATAGGGCTTACTGATATTTGAACATGTTATCGCAGTTATACAATTTACACCATGACAACCTTGAAGGAACATAACTTGACTTCTGGAAATCGAGTGAAGTTCATTGATGGTCATTTTAATCCTTATAACATATTTAACAAATATTTTAAAAAGTGAAAATTACAAGAGGCTGCATTTACGGCTGGTTTGGGATGGATGGTCTCAAATATGATTGCCTTTACAACTAACTCTCAATTATTGGAGGACAGAGCACCCTGGAAAGGGAAATTGTCAATTGAGATCAGCCTTAACCCATTCGGTCCTGAATTGCCATAGGGGTATACACACAGCCCATACTCAATTATTATACACTCAAGTACAATTATATTGGAACACCTGAGCGTTCTCTCGTAAGCTCTTTGGAAACGCTCAGGCATTCTGTTGGAGTGAAAGCGTTAAACCTGACAAGTTATATGAAGTATAGTATTATTGACAGTTTTAAGTGATGTAGAAGTGGATAGAATTTTTAAAAAGATTTTATAATTGCTTTACTTTTTCATTTTAGAATAGTCTGAATTATTCCAATAACCAGCATTCACAAAATAATACTATTTATTTCGACCAACATATTGGACATTTACATCGTAGGTTATGGTGGAAGCCAAATTGTGATCACATTTTGGAAATTTGAGGAATATTTCACCTCTGTCGAGTAAATAAGGGCAAAATGACCCATCAACCACGAAGGTCTTAAGAGCTTCATTGAAGTCTTCTGATATATATATAAGACCATTGACAATTGTAGATACCCATGCCTTTTGATGGACACATCAAGCTTCTGACACGTGACCTAAAAGCTTGTTAACCGGCTCATCGGGTATACGGTAGATTGTACACGTCAGCTGATACACCGGCTCGTCGGGTTCAAAGGGTTAAAAGTTTCAATTATATTCCATTTTCGACTGCCTCTCATCTGACATGCAATATGATTTGACTTCTTGATGACAAAATGGATTGAAGCTAATCATGCAAGGTGGATATTATCAGTTAGCTGAGCTCCCAAGTGCACATATATTGCAATAAATCTGATTTCAATCTCGGCAAATAAATTGGTTCTTCCATGTACAACACATAACAAACACATCAGTGCGGTGAAATCCAAACCAGAGCCATCTGGGTTACATGAAACTGATATCTATGAAGCCTTATTAGTATCATTTCGTGTTTTTTTAAATCAAGCAAGTATTGTATTTTGTAAACTCAAATTTTGAGTTTAAAAACCTCGAAATTCTACTTCTTAAATCGAAAATCGACTTTTAATCGATTTTCGAGTTTTAGAAGTCGATTTTTGACTTTAAAAAGTCGAATTTCGGGTTTAAACAAGTCAAAATTTGAGTTTAATGCTTTTAGAAGCCGAAATTCGACTTTTAAAAACGAATTTCGAGTTTTTCAAGTTTCAAAAGTCGAATTTCGTGTTCTGACAAGTCAAAATTCGCGTTTCAAGTTTTTAAAAGTCGATTTTCGAGTTTAAAAAGTAAAATTTCGAGTTTTTAATTTCGAAATTCGAGTTTACAAAATACAACACACGCTTGATTAAAAAAAAACCACGAAATGATACTAATAAGGCTTCATAGATATCCTCCTTATTTAGGTTGTTAAAATATAGGACCATGCTTTGGGAATATCCATCATTATTTGTTAGATTCGAAGATTTTATTATGGCAAAATGTTGGCGGATGGGTCACTTATCTGTGGAACTTGTAATCATGCGCATGAATTAACTATCTAGTAATACCCTTAAAAACTACCCGAAATCCTTGTTTTCATGTAATTTTTGTGCTTCTTGATCTGTAGGCCAATATGTGACCTGTTGTGACATAGTTATATTTGATATTTTACTAAATTTAATGAAAATAACTTATTTCAAAACTGTTTAATTACATTTAATTGAATATTTTCATTTTGACAGGTAATAATATTTCAAATTTTATAAAATCTTCTCAAAAGTACAATGTCCTAAAGAGTGACTGACCTTAATCTGAATTTACGTGTCTGATGTCATAATAGCTTAGGTCATGAATCCAGATTATCCTTTCTAAGATACCAACGTCATAATGATTGATGTTCTGTTGTTTTGATATGACGTAGGAATTCCTTTTGGGTTAAAAAAGACAGTAAACATTGGTATAATCTTGTCTTCTCATGAATTTTCTGGAATATATATATATCAAGCAGAAGTTATATTTCAAATATAAGTTTGCAGAATTAACACTATTAACATTTTGTATATGCTCCTTCTTGGGGGCTGCATACAGTGTATACCTGGTGAGTCTATATAATTTATTTATTTATTTATAACATTCGGCTGAAAGCCAGGCAAATCCCAATAGTGCATATGCATTAAATTCAAGGGACGCCACCGTGGTGGGAAAGACAGAATATTGGAAAGAATTTTCGATTTTAGATGCAGGGGGAAACCGAAGTGCTCGGAGAAAACCTGCGAGGACGAGTATGGATCGAGAACCAAATTCACGTACAACCTAGGTCCGACCGGGAATCGAACCCAGGCCGCAGCGGTGAAAGGCGAGGGCAGAAACGCTGCGCCAACCCGTCCCCCCTGAAGAAGTCTCCTGTGTCTTATTCAATTCAAGACTCTACTATTTTTATTGGAAAGATCTTGGTCGATCTACTGTTTCGTCATCCATCTATCTATCTATATCATCATTAAATGTACTCTCCGCTCGGTACGACTCCATTACACCTGTCATATCAAAAGGTATTCCTTAATTAAGGGTTCCAAAATCAAATCTGATATTTTGTTCTCATCTGAAAGCTGAGATTTTAAGCTTTAAAATGACACTGCACTTTTGGTTATTGGATGTTCAGTTGCAAAGTTACATCCGAATTGGTAAAAGGTGTCGAGCTGATTCCGAAAACTATAGTTCGGAGAAAATTGATCAGTTTAAAGTTTTTGTAATGAGCTAGAACTAGTATCGCTCCCCTGATCTCCCCTCCAACGGATCCAACAATGAGCCCGGGCAGTACGCTGCTGGGATTTTAGTTTGATTCAGAGAGTACCAGACATGGTATACACTAAATTGAACAATATTGAGAGCCCGAAACAAGGGCCTTCAGGCATTCTCAAATAAATTTTGTTAAGTGCCAACTTGCAATAAATAAAAATCAGAAGTGCCACATTCCAATAGCAGCGTAGCGAGCGGAGCGTCTAACGGGTGGTGTCCAGGGGCCCGCCTTAGGGCCCCTGGTGTCCGGAAGCTCCTGGGTTTTAGCCTTTTTTGAGTGGAAAAGAATGGCTTTCTGAGCATGTTTTGATACAATTTTCAACAATTTCAACATTCAAATATTACACTTCAAAATTATTAAAAATGAACACAATATTTTAAAAAAAATCTTTACTCAACCCTGCAACCCTAGGATATTTAAGATCAATGGGAATTCGTCTTGTTTTTATGTTTGGCCAATTTTATTAACAAATAATTTATTCTTTTTTTTTTATTTTTTTTTTATGGGTGCCGCGCGCGCGCCACTTGGGAACGTACGGCGCGCCACAAGTGGCGCGCGCGCCGCTATTTGCGGATGCCTGGGCTAGTAACTAGTAATGATTAAAACTTGCATGGAGAGCAGATTTTTATCTTGGTTTTAAACACATTTTTCTTGTGTTTTGGAACATGATTAATATGACTGAAGACACGCTTCTGATGAAATTAGAAATTCAACCTTTGACTATGCTCAGCTTCAATGGTCGGTATCACGTAATATACTACGTAAGGAACCTACCTATTGATTTGACTGGTCACATATTTTTGCATTATTTTTTCTTTTTTTTAACACTTTTTTTTGGTATTTCCTTGTTGAATTGAATATAGCCTTATAAACTTTAGTTATGTAGAATATTTTTAGCTCTGTGGTGGAACACCACTGTGACTCATAGATGTGACAAAAAGTAGGTTACTTTTGTGGATTTAGGGTGTAATGTGAATGAATTCAAGAAGACTTTCGTTAAACCAGCCACGATCTTTTGTCTTTATCTATAGACAAGTACATTTTGCTGGTTCATAGGACTTGCTTAGCCAACGCATGTTACTGCACCATTTACCATGCGAAAATAGTCTGTAGCGTCATATTTTTGTGTAATAATTTGTATCTTAAAACTATAGATACTACCAACAGGGTACCCCTACTACCCATGACTTTTAATTTTTTGACTGACTGGGTTTGGTTTTGGTAGATATCGATATCCCCAAATGATTTGACTCAAAGTTTCATACTTTTTCAGTTTATGGCAATTTGTTGAATTAAATTTGGGATCCTGAAATTTAATTCCACTTGGAATAGTATAAGAAAGTGTATGTGTCCATTTTGTACATTTGCTTCACAAGAAAAAAGTTTAGAGGAAAAATATGCATGTGGATAACCTCAGTTAGTTATCATTCTTTGTTTTCATCACTTTTAAAGGGGGATTGGACAAGTTCAGCATCATCCCCAAACTTCCCCATTTATTTTGAGATTTGTACATCATTTGAAGTGTTAGCATAATAATGACAGTATGCAAAATTTCATAGTCAAATTCAAACCCTTTATATCAATATATTAATATATTCTTTTATTTCTAATTATCGTTGTCGACAACAATAAATACTGCCCTCAATAGGTTGAATTTTTAAAATTGACCTTTTCAGGAGATCTAATGCAAACCTCTTTTGATTTATCTGCAATCTATGATGTAAAAGGAATGTTTTACAAACAAATATTTGGCTCTTTCATGATATATAGCATCAATAAATACGTTTAGAGAATAGCCTCATACCCAAGATCAACAAACTAAATAAAATTCAAATTTTTGACTTTTCTGTAGGTTTTGATCAAAATTTTCTTGATTTTTACTATATATTGTTATTTTCTTGCATACGAAGTGTAAGTCATCCACAAATAAAATTTCTAAATTTTGTCCAATGCCCCTTTAATTGAAATCTATTTGTGATCCAAATCTTATTGTATTGCTTTATAAGGCTTTAAGATTTGATCTGCTTAAAAACAAAATCACCGTTTACCCATGACACTTCTGTTTGGTTTAACATTCATTTTAATAATTATGATTCCTTTGGTTAAATTCAGACAATTATATTGATTCACTGTTTACTTGAAATCGTAAGCGTTTTAAAAAGTTCTTTGAACTTTTACGAGTTTGGGGATTTAACTTTATTTTGGTAACATGCACATAAAAAGTTATTCAGTTAAAATTAATAATAAAAATATTCATACAATTAATGTGTATCGTGATAATAATATATTACTATTATGTAGTAATAAAACCACTTGCGCAATATTCTTTGCATTTATTATCAGGGTAATTTCTATAGTGCCAGGTGGTTTTTGTTGGGTTTTTTTGTACAAATTTGACATTTTTATTTAATGTGACATTTTATTTATTTGTAACATTTTGTGAAAACACCAGGCAAAACCCAAAATTGAAGAACAATCAATTAAAGGAATGCCGTAAAAAAACATTACACAGGGGAAAAAGATGAAACATGCCAAAATTTGGTCAAATTCTAGGTGATTTCAAAATTTCTGACCCGTAAGTGCTGTGTGCTAATCCTGTATCATTGCATTCAACAGCTAGGCCTTATTAGCCTTCCGGTCCTTTCCACGGTTTTTGCTGTTATTTTGCTGTAGTATGGAAATAGAGAATATGAATCTGAAATCTATTGCCCTTTGGTGATTGGCACCAAGTCTATTAAAGTAGAGTGGCGGGTGATACTGGGCACCAAGGCCCGCTATGGCTATATCCTTGTTTGATTCATTAAAGTTTGAATTCAATGAGTCATGTGTATCAAACTTTTTCAGGCTGCAGTGTTTTTCATTCCATTCATGGTTCATTGTCATGTCAAATAAAGGCTTATATTGTTTAAAGGTATACATGTGCATGAGATAAAATGTCAAAATTTTATGAATTCATTTTAGGTTTATTATATTTTTTCCTGAGATTATTTGTACCAGAGAAAGATATCATGACCTTCCCATCATGCCTTGCTTCCAAAGGGATTTTTGTATGGGTTGTAATAGTGGAACAAGTCTGAAATGGAAAATGGAAGGTCCTGATGTCTCTCTAATTAGTTCCACTCCCAACATGAGTTTTTATGAACATCAGGAAATTCACAAGAGGAAGGATGATGTAACTGAAAGTCATCAACTCCTTTATTTGTTTCACATTGTCTTGAAATTAATTAATGTTTGTAAACATCTTATGCAACAATTCCTACTAGTACCGGTCGTATTTAGGATACATGACAAGCAGGCCTGATGATGACAAGCAATTTCTTATCACGATATCCTAAAATAAGCTATTGTGATCATCCTAACTACGTCAAAGCCTTCCCTTTGTGATGCCACAATAAGTTTCAGTTATTATTACTTTCAAGTTGGTCAACTTTTCAACTCTATTCCTTGAACTTTGTCAGCCGTCTGTGGCTTAATTTGGAAAGCCAGAACCAAAACCAGGTTTTATGCAAGAACTAAATAAAAATAAATATAAATGAGGAAAGGGGACTCCTCTGGTCACTGTTGTTTGAACCCATTAGAAATAGGGACATTTTATTTCTAAGTGTCAAAATAGATGGCGCTATTCATAAAAATTCATTTTGGATGTGGAAGAGATATGCTGGTGTGTACTACCAAAATTAGATATGTAAATGAAGCATATGACCTCAAGAAAATTTAATTTATCATTTTTAACCAAATTCTTCACAGATCAAATGACATAATCGATAATCAAATATAATCAATAATTTGAAATATGTATAGCGCCCTCTTTTTTGCACAATTCTAAATTTACAAAAAATACCAATAAATGAGCTCAAAATTAACAAAATTTCATCCAAAATGATATAAAATTTTTTGAATGGGTTCAAAACTTTAGTATGCAACACATTCCAGCTATTTATACTGCTTTCTCAACGTTCTGTGAAGAAAAAAATGAATTTTGGGTTAAAAATTAATAAATGTCCACTTCAAACAACAGTGTGGTGGTATAGTTGTATCATGTTTCTTTCTCAGTTGTTTGAAAGTAGTGTAATTGATGTTTTAACATCTGTTAAATGCATGCTTTTTAGTAGACTTTTTAGCCAGATTTTCAAACAAACAAACAAACAAACAAACAAACAAACAAACAAACAAACAAGCAAACAAGCAAGCAAGCAAGCACCCCATACCACTCAACAAGCAAACAAACAAACAAATAAGCAAAAACATGATTTTAGAAGCCATTAAACTTCCAGGGTTATTTAACAATTTCTGATAAAATTTCTGGCATATAATGTGGTGTCTGCAATGCAAGTACATGTACAAAAATAACGAGGACAACTTATTGAATTACCTGGTATATTAGATTTGTAGGTACATTCCAGAGGAGGGTGGTCGTGGCAACTGTTACTGGTTGCCGGACGGTATACGGTATCGTAGCCGATCCCCGGTGATGTCATGTCCTATACCACCTCTGGCGTGAAGCCGTTGGGATTTGTGGAAAAATACTACTTCCGGGATGATCACTAAAATTATTTTTGTAATCGGTAAAAAAATATAATGACATATATAAAAAGTGGGGTTCACGCGTGAACCCCAGCGGATTTAGAATGACATAATTATGTTGATTACTATAAGAACACTTTTGTATTTTTTTGAGGAAAGGTAAAAATATGATCTTTGGAATTGTTTTCTTCAATACGTGAGTCACGTGACCCAATAGAAATACATGTAAATCGTACCCTAAATTTTGCGTTTTAGAAATCCCTCGTCCCTAAATCTAGTGGATGCTACTTATTGTGTCCGCCACCGCCTGGTACATTCTACTATTTGGTATTTATGGTACCCTACATTAATTAATCACCGAAAAGTTTTGTCACCTATGACATTTCAGTTTACCATTGTTTGGGTTTTTGTAACCAAGTCCATGTTTGTGTACTTAAACCCTGGGGATAGGGAATCACTCTTTCTTTTTAAATGTTAAGAATTCTAATGAAACTAATTAAAAGCCTAATGCACATAAACAACATATGTGTGTTTAGTGTTCTGACTAGAATACTTTGAAGGAAGTTTACAAAATTTGTGAATGGTCTATATGCCAGTGGCAGGGGATATACTTAGGGACCGTTCATAAACACTTGTTAGGGGGACCTGATGCAAAAAGGGGGGCCCTTAAAATGTTTCACCCTCGTAAAGGGGGGGGGGGGGCATTGAAAAAAAACAACCACAAATTTTCCGGTAAAAATTGAGTTTTCACGCTTTTCTATGGGATTGACCACTAATTTTTGTCGCAAAAAAAGTTGGGGCCCTTAAATTTTTTGAGGTCAAAAAGGGGGTCCCGAAAATTTTCCGCGATAATTTTTGTGTGCATCAGGTCCACCCTTCAAGTGTTTGTGAACGGCCCCTACATATTAGGTAGGCCTACCACTCACAGGGTTAGGCCCCTATTATTTCACGGAAAATCCGTAAACATAGGTCCTAATTTTAACTTAATATCAAATCCTAAACATGGATAACATTTTTAAAATTGTTAGATAGATTCATTATGTTTGTATAAAATCATAAGATGATGAAACATGCTTGACAAAACCAGTGAAATAGTTTTTAAACTCACATGATATTTCGTGTGAGAAAGAAAATCTGTCAAGAAAATTGATCGGATGGAAATTACCCGGGAATGTGGATCAGATGACCAGAACTGACGAAGTCCTCCGAGGTGAAGGACGAAATATCATGTGAGTTTAAAAACTAATTCACTGGTTTTGTCAAGCAGCCCCCCCCCCCCTCACAAAATTGTGAAGAATGGGTCTATATTTTGCTAAAAAACTGTAAACATTGTCACCAATGTTTGAATTTCACCAATCTTTGAAAGAGAAATGCCTCCAAAGATAGGAAGTGGGTTCCACGGACCAAGATGCACATAAAGTTGAGTACCCCACCCCTGGCCTTAATATTTGGCTGATGTCCTCCGATATCCCACCATAGACCCAACTAAAGTTGAGTACCCCACCCCTGGCCTTAATATTTGGCTGATGTCCTCGGATATCCCACCATAGACCTATATGTTTCCTGTATGATCATGATGATGTCAAACTCCAGTGTGTACATAATGTGATCAGATGAAAAGCCGTTTGTAAACACTAACTGGTAGCGGTTTCTTGTCCTGGTTTCTGTCATATGGACATACAGAGTTCAGCAATGTGGGACTAACAGTGACTGTTAGTGGTAGCTTTATATATTGTGACCTTCTTGTGGATTTATTATTTTTGTGAAAGATTATTCTTTGCTTCGTTTGCCTTAAAAGCGTCACTATGTTTACCAACCAGGTATGCTATGGGATTATGTACCAGGAAGTAGTGTAGTTTTTGATATTTTTCATTGTTTACATTTCATATCTATAGTGTCTTTGTGTATAAACATGATTGTGTGTGGGTCATATACGTGAAACATTATGTGTGTAGGCCTATTTCAATTGCTTAATTGTTGTGGAGAAATATAATAAGTGTTTGTGACATATTTCAACTTGGGATAAAAGATGAAATATAAGGTAAGAAAGATGCACACATCTAGGCTTTAAAGGTTATAGGGTAGGCCTATAGGCTATCATGCTGCATACAGGGATTTTCTATGATATCAGAACCGAAGCATCATGTATACAAAGAAAGTCTGAAGAATTGCAAAACAAAAACAGGACAGAAATATTGCATGTAGTCATAGTACGAACCAATATTTGAGGGGAAAATGAATGGCAAAACATACAGGTGTAGTTCTGGGATTTCCAATATGAGGGGCACCATTTGTGGTAGCTCGATGTTGCGCTATGTGTATTATTTTAAACTGATATTGTCGGCGATGGAGTATTTATGGTTGTTTGTTTGTTCATTTGTTTGGTTGGTTGGTTGGTTGGTTTTGTGATTAAATGTAACAAAAAATAATAAACACTCTCATAAATCAGTAAACAAATTGCCATCATTAAATAGGGTTAATGTAAATAAAACAGATAGTACTTGTAAGCAGAAACATGTTTAGAATTTCAGTAAAGGAATGAAATTCCCAAGGGTACTTAATCTGTGCTATACATTATTTCTTGTTTTAAGGATGTCTGTAATTTGGTGTAGTGTTTAAAAGAAGTTGGCCAAATTTGAGATGGAACATACAAGATTTTGGAATTACATTTTTACTTGCAGCAAAAAAAAAATGAATTGACATTACAAAACAAAATTATAACTTTTGAAGTGAAATTTCGGACCAAGTGTACTTTAGGTCCCATCCATAATTTTAGGGT